>CM031950.1:23322502-23448324 GCA_018749465.1 Paracanthobrama guichenoti
AAACTATGGTAAACCATTCTAGAATCGTAGTAAAATCATACTAAATGTGGTTAAATCAAATCAGGGTAAACTATGGTAAACCATGCTAGAATCACTGGTTAATCATTGAATGTAGTAAAATCATGGTAAACCATGCTAGAATCATAGTAAATCATACTAGAATGTCGTTAATCAGGGTAAATAATGATAGGAACATGGTAAATTCTGAATGTGGTAAAATCATGCTAGAGCATGGTTAATCAGGGTAAATCATGGTAAACTATGATAAACCATGCTAGAATCATGGGAAATCATAGAGAACTAGTAAATTCTGAATGTGGTTAATCAGGGTAAACCATGCTAGAACATGGTAAATTCTGAATGTGGTAAATCATGGTAAACCATTCTAGAATCATGAGTAAATCATACTAGAGCGTGGTTAACCCGTGAATGTGGTAAATCATTGGTAAACTATGGTAAACCATGCTAGAATCTAGCGTAAATCATGCTAAAACATGGTAAAACAGGGTAAGTCATGGTAAACTATGGTAAACCATGCTAGAATCATGGTAAATCATGCTAGAACATGGTAAATTCTGAATGTGGTAAATCATGGTAAACTATAGTAAATCATGCTAGAATCATTGTAAATCATGCTAGAAACGTGGTTAATCGTGAATGTGGTAAATCATGGTAAACCATGCTAGAATCATTGTAAATCATGCTAGAGCATTGGTAAAACAGAGCAAGTCATGGTAAACTATGGTAAACCATGCTAGAATCATGGGAAAGCATACTAGATTGTGGTAAAACAGGGTAAATCATGCTAGAACATGGTAAATTCTGAATGTGGTAAATCATACTAGAGCGTGGTTAATCAGGGTAAATCATGGTAAACTATGGTAAACCATGCTAGAATCATGGTAAATCATACTAGAGCGTGGTTGTCAGGGTGAATCATGGTAAATCATGGTAAACCATGCTAGAATCATTGTAAATCATGCTATAACGTGGTAAAAACAGGGTAAGTCATGGTAAACTATGGTAAACCATGCTAGAATCATGGTAAATCATACTAGAACATGGTAAATTCTGAATGTGGTAAATCATGGTAAACTATGGTAAACTATGCTAGAATCATGGGAAATCATACTAGGCGTGGTTAATCAGGGTAAACTATGGTAAACTATGGTAAACTATGCTAGAATCATGGGAAATCATACTAGGCGTGGTTAATCAGGGTAAACTATGGTAAACCATGCTAGAATCATGGGAAATCATACTAGAGCGTGGTTAATCAGGGTAAACCATGGTAAACTATGGTAAACCATGCTAGAATCATGGTTAATCGTGAATGTGGTAAATCATGGTAAACCATGCTAGAATCATGGTAAATCATACTAGAATGTGGTTAATCAGGGTAAATAATGATAGAACATGGTAAATTCTGAATGTGGTAAATCATACTAGAGCATGGTTAATCAGGGTAAATCATGGTAAACTATGGTGAAAACCATGCTAGAATCATGGGAAATCATACTAGAACGTGGTTAACCGTGAATGTGGTGTGGTAAGTGGTAAACTATGGTAAACCATGCTAGAATCATGGTAAATCATGCTAGAACATGGTAAATTCTGAATGTGGTAAATCATGGTAAACTATAGTAAACCATGCTAGAATCATTGTAAATCATGCTAGACGTGGTAAACAGAGCAAGTCATGGTAAACTATGGTAAACCATGCTAGAATCATGGGAAAGCATACTAGATTGTGGTAAAACAGGGTAAATCATGCTAGAACATGGTAAATTCTGAATGTGGTAAATCATACTAGGCGTGGTTAATCAGGGTAAATCATGGTAAACTATGGTAAACCATGCTAGAATCATGGGAAATCATACTAGAACGTGGTTAATCGTGAATGTGGTAAATCATGGTAAACCATTCTAGAACCATCATAAATCATACTAGAGCGTGGTTAACCGTAAATGTGGTAAGTCGTGGTAAACTATGGTAAACCATGCTAGAATCAACGTGTAAATCATACTAGAACATGGTAAAACAGGGTAAGTCATGGTAAACTATGGTAAACCATGCTAGAATCATGGTAAATCATGCTAGAACATGGTCAATTCTGAATGTGGTAAATCATGGTAAACTATGGTAAACCATGCTAGAATCATGGGAAATCATACTAGGCGTGGTTAATCAGGGTAAATCATACTAGAACGTGGTTAATCAGGGTAAATCATGTTAGAACATGGTCAATTCTGAATGTGGTAAATCAAGGTAAGCTATGGTAAACTAGGGGGTGTAACGATACACCCAACGCCACGCGGTTCGGTTCATGTCACGGTTTTGGAGCCACGGTTCGGTTCAGTTCTGTTTGCTGTGGAGTCAGGGTTCATGGCAGGGGACCAGCAATAATGACACTAGATTCACTTTTAACTTAATAATAACAACATATAATTTAACTTATTAACTTTATATTAATTAACTGTACATTGACTTCACAATTTCTATAGAGCAGTTAGCATAGGCCTACCTGATTAAACTAAAATTAAATACATGCCTCCACTGTAGACTATAATAGAATTTTACCATTTACTATAATGTTTAAAAAAACAAGCACATTTATTTCATAATTGATGACACACACAAGTAATTTACACTTAAACACTTAAATTATACAAATGACCAATACTGATAAATAAAGAGGCCTATGAATTAAATCGCAGTTTTGTTAATACAATAATGTACACCACACCAATTTAAAAATAAACAAAATAACAAATTGAAAATAAAGTGGCATTCTGGGGTTATGGAAAGCGGTTACCATGGTGAATACACAATACTTCATGAACTGTTAATGAAACATGAAAACTGCTCCTAATGATCTGAGCGAACATCATATCGGCATGTAAATCCTTCCCAGCGAACACACGTCGAACCAGTTACGTGAGTTACTGGTACTTTAATTTTATTTCATGACTTACGAATTGTCATCGTGCGTTGCTCATAGTTTCTCTCGCGCTTCATGAAGAGTATACGGGGCGCGCGCACGCTAAATGCGTGAAACTAAAGAGTGTGTGGTATGAGCACAGTATAACGGCTGACAGGACACAGCGGTTTTCTGAGGTGAGAGATTTTTATTTCATAAGGCACAAGCTACGAAAACTACGATGTTGCTGGGACTCAAAGGTAGCATTTTGCCTATACCTGGCTAAAGGAAACTGGCTCTCTGTCCTTCCACCATACAGCTTGAGCGATCACCCAAGACTCCCAAGTCACGTCACATGCACTTAGAAGACAAAAGTTAGTGTATATTTAGTAAATAATGTTATAATAATAATAATAATAATAATAATATTTAGTAAATATACAGCTCTTAGTTGTTAAAAGTGCACCAATTACCATTCAGTCAAATGCTGAGGAAGAAAAAAGATTGTGTGACATAAGGTGAAGTGAGAGCTGGGCGGGCGCGTTCGGATCGACATGAGAGTATCGCGGTTCCAACCGTGGGTGATGTATTGCGGTTTTTCGGTTCGGTTTGAATATCGTTACACCCTATGGTAAACCATTCTAGAATCATGGTAAATCATACTAGAGCGTGGTTAATCAGGGGTAAATCATGGTAAACTATGGTAAACCATGCTCTAGAATCATGGTAAATCATACTAGAACATGGTAAATCGTGAATGTGGTAAATCATGGTAAACCATGCTAGAATCATTGTAAATCATCATGGTAAGTCATGGTAAACTATGGTAAACCATGCTAGAATCATGGGAAATCATACTAGAGCGTGGTTAATCAGGGTAAATCATGGTAAACTATGGTAAACCATGCTAGAATCATGGGAAATCATACAATCAGCGTGGTTAATCAGGGTAAATCATGGTAAACTATGGTAAACCATGCTAGAATCATGGTTAATCGTGAATGTGGTAAATCATGGTAAACCATGCTAGAATCATGGTAAATCATACTAGAATGTGGTTAATCAGGGTAAATCATGCTAGAACATGGTAAATTCTGAATGTGGTAAATCATGGTAAACTATGGTAAACCATTCTAGAATCATGGTAAATCATACTAGAGCGTGGTTAATCAGGGTAAATCATAGAATCATGGTAAACTGAATGGTAAATCATGGTAAACTATGGTAAATCATACTAGAACATGTTTAATCGTGAATGTGGTAAATCATGGTAAACCATTCTAAACCATGCTAGAATCATGGGAAATCATACTAGAGCGTGGTTAATCAGGGTAAATCATGGTAAACTATGGTAAACCATGCTAGAATCATGGTAAATCATACTAGAACATGGTAAATTCTGAATGTGGTAAATCATGGTAAACTATGGTAAACCATGCTAGAATCATGGTTAATCATGGTAAATCATGGTAAACCATGCTAGAATCATGGTAAATCATACTAGAACGTGGTTAATCAGGGTAAATCATGCTAGAACATGGTAAATTCTGAATGTGGTAAATCATGGTAAACTTGGTAAACCATGCTAGAATCATGGTAAATCATACTAGAGAGTGGTTAATCAGGGTAAATCATGGTAAACTATGGTAAACCATGCTAGAATCATGAAATCATACTAGAGCGTGGTTAATCAGGGTAAATCATGCTAGAACATGGTAAATTCTGAATGTGGTAAATCATGGTAAACTATGGTAAACCATGCTAGAATCATGGGAAATCATACTAGAGAGTGGTTAATCAGGGTAAATCATGGTAAACTATAGTAAACCATGCTAGAATCATTGTAAATCATGCTAGAACGTGGTTAATCGTGAATGTGGTAAATCATGGTAAACTATAGTAAACCATGCTAGAATCATTGTAAATCATTCTAGAGCGTGGTAAAACAGGGCAAGTCATGGTAAACTATGGTAAACCATGCTAGAATCATGGGAAAGCATACTAGATTGTGGTAAAACAGGGTAAATCATGCTAGAACATGGTAAATTCTGAATGTGGTAAATCATACTAGGCGTGGTTAATCAGGGTAAATCATGGTAAACTATCGTAAACCATGCTAGAATCATGAAATCATACTAGGCGTGGTTAATCAGGGTAAATCATGCTAGAACATGGTAAATTCTGAATGTGGTAAATCATGGTAAACTATGCTAGAATCATGGTAAATCATACTAGGCGTGGTTAATCAGGGTAAATCATGGTAAACTATGGTAAACCATGCTAGAATCATGGGAAATCATACTAGAGCGTGGTTAATCAGGGTAAATCATGGTAAACTATGGTAAACCATGCTAGAATCATGGGAAATCATACTAGAGCGTGGTTAATCAGGGTAAATCATGCTAGAACATGGTAAATTCTGAATGTGGTAAATCATGGTAAACTATGGTAAACCATGCTAGAATCATGGGAAATCATACTAGAGAGTGGTTAATCAGGGTAAATCATGGTAAACTATAGTAAACCATGCTAGAATCATTGTAAATCATGCTAGAGCGTGGTTAATCGTGAATGTGGTAAATCATGGTAAACTATAGTAAACCATGCTAGAATCATTGTAAATCATTCTAGAACGTGGTAAAACAGAGCAAGTCATGGTAAACTATGGTAAACCATGCTAGAATCATGGGAAAGCATACTAGATTGTGGTAAAACAGGGTAAATCATGCTAGAACATGGTAAATTCTGAATGTGGTAAATCATACTAGAAGCGTGGTTAATCAGGGTAAATCATGGTAAACTATAAGTAAACCATGCTAGAATCATGGGAAATCATACTAGAACGTGGTTAATCAGGGTAAATCATGCTAGAACATGGTAAATTCTGAATGTGGTAAATCATGGTAAACTATGCTAGAATCATGGTAAATCATACTAGAGCGTGGTTAATCAGGGTAAATCATGGTAAACTATGGTAAACCATGCTAGAATCATGGGAAATCATACTAGAGCGTGGTTAATCGGGGTAAATCATGCTAGAACATGGTAAATTCTGAATGTGGTAAATCATGGTAAACCATTCTAGAACCATCATAAATCATACTAGAGCGTGGTTAACCGTAAATGTGGTAAGTCGTGGTAAACTATGGTAAACCATGCTAGAATCAACGTAAATCATACTAGAACATGGTAAAACAGGGTAAGTATGAGAAGCGTGGTTAATCAGGGTAAATCATGCTAGAACATGGTAAATTCTGAATGTGGTAAATCATGGTAAACTATGGTAAACCATGCTAGAATCATGGGAAATCATACTAGAACGTGGTTAATCAGGGGTAAATCATGCTAGAACATGGTAAATTCTGAATGTGGTAAATCATGGTAAACCATTCTAGAACCATCATAAATCATACTAGAACGTGGTTAACCGTAAATGTGGTAAGTCGTGGTAAACTATGGTAAACCATGCTAGAATCAACGTAAATCATACTAGAACATGGTAAAACAGGGTAAGTCATGCTAGAACGTGGTTAATCAGGGTAAATCATGCTAGAACATGGTCAATTCTGAATGTGGTAAATCAAGGTAAGCTATGGTAAACTAGGGGTGTAACGATACACCAAGCGCCACAGTTCGGTTCATGTCACGGTTTTGGAGCCACGGTTCGGTTCAGTTCTGTTTGCTGTGGAGTCAGGGTTCATGGCAGGGGACCAGCAATAATGACACTAGATTCACTTTTAACTTAATAATAACAACATATAATTTAACTTATTAACTTTATATTAATTAACTGTACATTGACTTCACAATTTCTATAGAGCAGTTAGCATAGGCCTACCTGATTAAACTAAAATTAAATACATGCCTCCACTGTAGACTATAATAGAATTTTACCATTTACTATAATGTTTAAAAAACAAGCACATTTATTTCATAATTGATGACACACACAAGTAATTTACACTTAAACACTTAAATTATACAAATGACCAATACTGATAAATAAATAGGCCTATGAATTAAATCGCAGTTTTTGTTAATACAATAATGTACACCACACCAATTTAAAAATAAACAAAATAACAAATTGAAAATAAAGTGGCATTCTGGGGTTATGGAAAGCGGTTACCATGGTGAATACACAATACTTCATGAACTGTTAATGAAACATGAAAACTGCTCCTAATGATCTGAACGAACATCATATCGGCATGTAAATCCTTCCCAGCGAACACGCGTCGAACCAGTTACGTGAGTTACTGGTACTTTAATTTTATTTCATGACTTACGAATTGTCATCGTAACGTTGCTCATAGTTTCTCTCGCGCTTCATGAAGAGATACACGGGCGCGCATACGCCTCGTGCACGTGAAACTAAAGAGTGTGTGGTATGAGCACAGTATAACGGCTGACAGGACACGTAAAGCGGTTTTCTGAGGTGAGAGAGATTTTTATTTCATAAGGCACAAGCTACGAAAACTACGATGTTGCTGGGACTCAAAAGGTAGCATTTTGCCTATACCTGGCTAAAGGGGAAACTGGCTCTCTGTCCTTCCACCATACAGCTTGAGCGATCACCCAAGACTCCCAAGTCACGTCACATGCACTTAGAAGACAAAAGTTAGTGTATATTTAGTAAATAATGTTATAATAATAATAATAATAATAATATTTAGTAAATATACAGCTCTTAGTTGTTAAAAGTGCACCAATTACCATTCAGTCAAATGCTGAGGAAGAAAAAAGATTGTGTGACATAAGGTGAAGTGAGAGCTGGGCGAGGGCACGTTCGGATCGACATGAGAGTATCGCGGTTCCAACCGTGGGTGATGTATTGCGGTTTTCGGTTCGGTTTGAATATCGTTACACCCCTATGGTAAACCATTCTAGAATCATGGTAAATCATACTAGGCGTGGTTAATCAGGGTAAATCATGGTAAACTATGGTAAACCATGCTAGAATCATGGTAAATCATACTAGAGCGTGGTTAATCAGGGTAAATCATGGTAAACTATGGTAAACCATGCTAGAATCATTGTAAATCATACTAGAGCGTGGTTAATCAGGGTAAATCATGGTAAACTATGGTAAACCATGCTAGAATCATGGGAAATCATACTAGAGCGTGGTTAATGGGTAAACTATGGTAAACCATGCTAGAATCATGGGAAATCATACTAGAGCGTGGTTAATCAGGGTAAACCATGGTAAACTATGGTAAACCATGCTAGAATCATGGGAAATCGTGAATGTGGTAAATCATGGTAAACCATGCTAGAATCATGGTAAATCATACTAGAATGTGGTTAATCAGGGTAAATAATGATAGAACATGGTAAATTCTGAATGTGGTAAATCATACTAGAGCATGGTTAATCAGGGTAAATCATGGTAAACTATGGTAAACCATGCTAGAATCATGGGAAATCATACTAGAACGTGGTTAATCAGGGTAAATCACGCTAGAACATGGTAAATTCTGAATGTGGTAAATCATGGTAAACCATTCTAGAACCATGGTAAATCATACTAGAGCGTGGTTAACCGTGAATGTGGTAAGTCGTGGTAAACTATGGTAAACCATGCTAGAATCAACGTAAATCATGCTAGAACATGGTAAAACAGGGTAAGTCATGGTAAACTATGGTAAACCATGCTAGAATCATGGTAAATCATGCTAGAACATGGTAAATTCTGAATGTGGTAAATCATGGTAAACTATAGTAAACCATGCTAGAATCATTGTAAATCATGCTAGAGCGTGGTTAATCGTGAATGTGGTAAATCATGGTAAACCATGCTAGAATCATTGTAAATCATGCTAGAGCGTGGTTAAACAGAGCAAGTCATGGTAAACTATGGTAAACCATGCTAGAATCATGGGAAATCATACTAGATTGTGGTAAAACAGGGTAAATCATGCTAGAACATGGTAAATTCTGAATGTGGTAAATCATACTAGAAGCGTGGTTAATCAGGGTAAATCATGGTAAACTATGGTAAACCATGCTAGAATCATGGTAAATCATACTAGAACGTGGTTAATCGTGAATGTGGTAAATCATGGTAAACCATGCTAGAATCATTGTAAATCATGCTATAACGTGGTAAATCAGGGTAAATCATGGTAAACTATGGTAAACCATGCTAGAATCATGGTAAATCACTAGAACATGGTAAATTCTGAATGTGGTAAATCATGGTAAACTATGGTAAACTATGCTAGAATCATGGGAAATCATACTAGAGCGTGGTTAATCAGGGTAAACTATGGTAAACTATGGTAAACTATGCTAGAATCATGGAAATCATACTAGAGCGTGGTTAATCAGGGTAAACTATGGTAAACCATGCTAGAATCATGGGAAATCATACTAGAGCGTGGTTAATCAGGGTAAACCATGGTAAACTATGGTAAACCATGCTAGAATCATGGTTAATCGTGAATGTGGTAAATCATGGTAAACCATGCTAGAATCATGGTAAATCATACTAGAATGTGGTTAATCAGGGTAAATCATGATAGAACATGGTAAATTCTGAATGTGGTAAATCATACTAGAGCATGGTTAATCAGGGTAAATCATGGTAAACTATGGTAAACCATGCTAGAATCATGGGAAATCATACTAGAACGTGGTTAACCGTGAATGTGGTAAGTCGTGGTAAACTATGGTAAACCATGCTAGAATCATGGTAAATCATGCTAGAACATGGTAAATTCTGAATGTGGTAAATCATGGTAAACTATAGTAAACCATGCTAGAATCATTGTAAATCATGCTAGAACGTGGTAAAACAGAGCAAGTCATGGTAAACTATGGTAAACCATGCTAGAATCATGGGAAAGCATACTAGATTGTGGTAAAACAGGGTAAATCATGCTAGAACATGGTAAATTCTGAATGTGGTAAATCATACTAGAGCGTGGTTAATCAGGGTAAATCATGGTAAACTATGGTAAACCATGCTAGAATCATGGGAAATCATACTAGAACGTGGTTAATCGTGAATGTGGTAAATCATGGTAAACCATTCTAGAACCATCATAAATCATACTAGAACGTGGTTAACCGTAAATGTGGTAAGTCGTGGTAAACTATGGTAAACCATGCTAGAATCAACGTAAATCATACTAGAACATGGTAAAACAGGGTAAGTCATGGTAAACTATGGTAAACCATGCTAGAATCATGGTAAATCATGCTAGAACATGGTCAATTCGTAAATGTGGTAAATCATGGTAAACTATGGTAAACCATGCTAGAATCATGGGAAATCATACTAGGCGTGGTTAATCAGGGTAAATCATACTAGAACGTGGTTAATCAGGGTAAATCATGTTAGAACATGGTCAATTCTGAATGTGGTAAATCAAGGTAAGCTATGGTAAACTAGGGGTGTAACGATACACCAACGCCACAGTTCGGTTCATGTCACGGTTTTGGAGCCACGGTTCGGTTCAGTTCTGTTTGCTGTGGAGTCAGGGTTCATGGCAGGGGACCAGCAATAATGACACTAGATTCACTTTTAACTTAATAATAACAACATATAATTTAACTTATTAACTTTATATTAATTAACTGTACATTGACTTCACAATTTCTATAGAGCAGTTAGCATAGGCCTACCTGATTAAACTAAAATTAAATACATGCCTCCACTGTAGACTATAATAGAATTTTACCATTTACTATAATGTTTAAAAAAACAAGCACATTTATTTCATAATTGATGACACACACAAGTAATTTACACTTAAACACTTAAATTATACAAATGACCAATACTGATAAATAAAGAGGCCTATGAATTAAATCGCAGTTTTTGTTAATACAATAATGTACACCACACCAATTTAAAAATAAACAAAATAACAAATTGAAAATAAAGTGGCATTCTGGGGTTATGGAAACGGTTACCATGGTGAATACACAATACTTCATGAACTGTTAATGAAACATGAAAACTGCTCCTAATGATCTGAACGAACATCATATCGGCATGTAAATCCTTCCCAGCGAACACACGTCGAACCAGTTACGTGAGTTACTGGTACTTTAATTTTATTTCATGACTTACGAATTGTCATCGTAACGTTGCTCATAGTTTCTCTCGCGCTTCATGAAGAGATACACGGAGCGCGCGCACGCCTCGTGCACGTGAAACTAAAGAGTGTGTGGTATGAGCACAGTATAACGGCTGACAGGACACGAAAGCGGTTTTCTGAGGTGAGAGAGATTTTTATTTCATAAGGCACAAGCTACGAAAACTACGATGTTGCTGGGACTCAAAAGGTAGCATTTTGCCTATACCTGGCTAAAGGGGGAAACTGGCTCTCTGTCCTTCCACCATACAGCTTGAGCGATCACCCAAGACTCCCAAGTCACGTCACATGCACTTAGAAGACAAAAGTTAGTGTATATTTAGTAAATAATGTTATAATAATAATAATAATAATAATAATATTTAGTAAATATACAGCTCTTAGTTGTTAAAAGTGCACCAATTACCATTCAGTCAAATGCTGAGGAAGAAAAAAAGATTGTGTGACATAAGGTGAAGTGAGAGCTGGGCCGGGGCACGTTCGGATCGACATGAGAGTATCGCGGTTCCAACCGTGGGTGATGTATTGCGGTTTTTCGGTTCGGTTTGAATATCGTTACACCCCTATGGTAAACCATTCTAGAATCATGGTAAATCATACTAGAGCGTGGTTAATCAGGGTAAATCATGGTAAACTATGGTAAACCATGCTAGAATCATGGTAAATCATACTAGAGCGTGGTTAATCAGGGTAAATCATGGTAAACTATGGTAAACCATGCTAGAATCATGGTAAATCATACTAGAGCGTGGTTAATCAGGGTAAATCATGGTAAACTATGGTAAACTATGCTAGAATCATGGGAAATCATACTAGAGCGTGGTTAATCAGGGTAAACTATGGTAAACCATGCTAGAATCATGGGAAATCATACTAGAGCGTGGTTAATCAGGGTAAACCAGGGGTAACTATGGTAAACCATGCTAGAATCATGGTTAATCGTGAATGTGGTAAATCATGGTAAACCATGCTAGAATCATGGTAAATCATACTAGAATGTGGTTAATCAGGGTAAATAATGATAGAACATGGTAAATTCTGAATGTGGTAAATCATACTAGAGCATGGTTAATCAGGGTAAATCATGGTAAACTATGGTAAACCATGCTAGAATCATGGGAAATCATACTAGAACGTGGTTAATCAGGGTAAATCACGCTAGAACATGGTAAATTCTGAATGTGGTAAATCATGGTAAACCATTCTAGAACCATCGTAAATCATACTAGAGCGTGGTTAACCGTGAATGTGGTAAGTCGTGGTAAACTATGGTAAACCATGCTAGAATCAACGTAAATCATGCTAGAACATGGTAAAACAGGGTAAGTCATGGTAAACTATGGTAAACCATGCTAGAATCATGGTAAATCATGCTAGAACATGGTAAATTCTGAATGTGGTAAATCATGGTAAACTATAGTAAACCATGCTAGAATCATTGTAAATCATGCTAGAACGTGGTTAATCGTGAATGTGGTAAATCATGGTAAACCATGCTAGAATCATTGTAAATCATGCTAGAACGTGGTAAAACAGAGCAAGTCATGGTAAACTATGGTAAACCATGCTAGAATCATGGGAAAGCATACTAGATTGTGGTAAAACAGGGTAAATCATGCTAGAACATGGTAAATTCTGAATGTGGTAAATCATACTAGAGCGTGGTTAATCAGGGTAAATCATGGTAAACTATGGTAAACCATGCTAGAATCATGGTAAATCATATACTAGAACGTGGTTAATCGTGAATGTGGTAAATCATGGTAAACCATGCTAGAATCATTGTAAATCATGCTATAACGTGGTAAAACAGGGTAAGTCATGGTAAACTATGGTAAACCATGCTAGAATCATGGTAAATCATACTAGAACATGGTAAATTCTGAATGTGGTAAATCATGGTAAACTATGGTAAACTATGCTAGAATCATGGGAAATCATACTAGAGCGTGGTTAATCAGGGTAAACTATGGTAAACTATGGTAAACTATGCTAGAATCATGGGAAATCATACTAGAGCGTGGTTAATCAGGGTAAACTATGGTAAACCATGCTAGAATCATGGGAAATCATACTAGAGCGTGGTTAATCAGGGTAAACCATGGTAAACTATGGTAAACCATGCTAGAATCATGGTTAATCGTGAATGTGGTAAATCATGGTAAACCATGCTAGAATCATGGTAAATCATACTAGAATGTGGTTAATCAGGGTAAATAATGATAGAACATGGTAAATTCTGAATGTGGTAAATCATACTAGAGCATGGTTAATCAGGGTAAATCATGGTAAACTATGGTAAACCATGCTAGAATCATGGGAAATCATACTAGAACGTGGTTAACCGTGAATGTGGTAAGTCGTGGTAAACTATGGTAAACCATGCTAGAATCATGGTAAATCATGCTAGAACATGGTAAATTCTGAATGTGGTAAATCATGGTAAACTATAGTAAACCATGCTAGAATCATTGTAAATCATGCTAGAACGTGGTAAAACAGAGCAAGTCATGGTAAACTATGGTAAACCATGCTAGAATCATGGGAAAGCATACTAGATTGTGGTAAAACAGGGTAAATCATGCTAGAACATGGTAAATTCTGAATGTGGTAAATCATACTAGAGCGTGGTTAATCAGGGTAAATCATGGTAAACTATGGTAAACCATGCTAGAATCATGGGAAATCATACTAGAACGTGGTTAATCGTGAATGTGGTAAATCATGGTAAACCATTCTAGAACCATCATAAATCATACTAGAACGTGGTTAACCGTAAATGTGGTAAGTCGTGGTAAACTATGGTAAACCATGCTAGAATCAACGTAAATCATACTAGAACATGGTAAAACAGGGTAAGTCATGGTAAACTATGGTAAACCATGCTAGAATCATGGTAAATCATGCTAGAACATGGTCAATTCTGAATGTGGTAAATCATGGTAAACTATGGTAAACCATGCTAGAATCATGGGAAATCATACTAGAGCGTGGTTAATCAGGGTAAATCATACTAGAACGTGGTTAATCAGGGTAAATCATGTTAGAACATGGTCAATTCTGAATGTGGTAAATCAAGGTAAGCTATGGTAAACTAGGGGTGTAACGATACACCAACGCCACGGTTCGGTTCATGTCACGGTTTTGGAGCCACGGTTCGGTTCAGTTCTGTTTGCTGTGGAGTCAGGGTTCATGGCAGGGGACCAGCAATAATGACACTAGATTCACTTTTAACTTAATAATAACAACATATAATTTAACTTATTAACTTTATATTAATTAACTGTACATTGACTTCACAATTTCTATAGAGCAGTTAGCATAGGCCTACCTGATTAAACTAAAATTAAATACATGCCTCCACTGTAGACTATAATAGAATTTTACCATTTACTATAATGTTTAAAAAAACAAGCACATTTATTTCATAATTGATGACACACACAAGTAATTTACACTTAAACACTTAAATTATACAAATGACCAATACTGATAAATAAAGAGGCCTATGAATTAAATCGCAGTTTTTGTTAATACAATAATGTACACCACACCAATTTAAAAATAAACAAAATAACAAATTGAAAATAAAGTGGCATTCTGGGGTTATGGAAACGGTTACCATGGTGAATACACAATACTTCATGAACTGTTAATGAAACATGAAAACTGCTCCTAATGATCTGAGCGAACATCATATCGGCATGTAAATCCTTCCCAGCGAACACACGTCGAACCAGTTACGTGAGTTACTGGTACTTTAATTTTATTTCATGACTTACGAATTGTCATCGTAACGTTGCTCATAGTTTTCTCGCGCTTCATGAAGAGATACACGGGGAGCGCGCAAGCGCCACGGCACGTGAAACTAAAGAGTGTGTGGTATGAGCACAGTATAACGGCTGACAGGACACGAAAGCGGTTTTCTGAGGTGAGAGAGATTTTTATTTCATAAGGCACAAGCTACGAAAACTACGATGTTGCTGGGACTCAAAAGGTAGCATTTTGCCTATACCTGGCTAAAGGGGGAAACTGGCTCTCTGTCCTTCCACCATACAGCTTGAGCGATCACCCAAGACTCCCAAGTCACGTCACATGCACTTAGAAGACAAAAGTTAGTGTATATTTAGTAAATAATGTTATAATAATAATAATAATAATAATAATATTTAGTAAATATACAGCTCTTAGTTGTTAAAAGTGCACCAATTACCATTCAGTCAAATGCTGAGGAAGAAAAAAAGATTGTGTGACATAAGGTGAAGTGAGAGCTGGGCCGGGGCACGTTCGGATCGACATGAGAGTATCGCGGTTCCAACCGTGGGTGATGTATTGCGGGTTTTCGGTTCGGTTTGAATATCGTTACACCCTATGGTAAACCATTCTAGAATCATGGTAAATCATACTAGAGCGTGGTTAATCAGGGTAAATCATGGTAAACTATGGTAAACCATGCTAGAATCATGGTAAATCATACTAGAGCGTGGTTAATCAGGTGGTAAATCATGGTAAACTATGGTAAACCATGCTAGAATCATGGTAAATCATGCTAGAATCATGGTAAATCGGGTAAGTAAATCATGGTAAATCATGGTAAACCATGCTAGAATCATGGGTAAATCATACTATAGCGTGGTAAAACAGGGTAAATCATGGTAAACTATGGTAAACCATGCTAGAATCATGGGAAATCATACTAGAGCGTGGTTAATCAGGGGGTAAATCATGGTAAATCATGGTAAACCATGCTAGAATCATGGGAAATCATACTAGAGCGTGGTTAATCAGGGTAAATCATGGTAAACTATGGTAAACCATGCTAGAATCATGGTAAATCAACTCGTGAATGTGGTAAATCATGGTAAACCATGCTAGAATCATGGTAAATCATACTAGAAGCGTGGTTAATCATGGTAAATCATGCTAGAATCATGGTAAATCATACTGAATGGTTAATGGTAAATCATGGTAAACTATGGTAAACCATGCTAGAATCATGGTAAATCATACTAGAACATGGTTAATCAGGGTAAATCATGGTAAACTATGGTAAACCATGCTAGAATCATGGTAAATCGTGAATGTGGTAAATCATGGTAAACCATGGTAAATCATGGTAAATCATACTAGAACGTGGTTAATCATGGTAAATCATGCTAGAACATGGTAATTCTGAATGTGGTAAATCATGGTAAACTATGGTAAACCATGCTAGAATCATGGGAAATCATACTAGAGCGTGGTTAATCATGGTAAATCATGGTAAACTATGGTAAACCATGCTAGAACATGGTAAATCATACTAGAACATGGTTAATGAATGTGGTAAATCATGGTAAACTATGGTAAACCATGCTAGAATCATGGTAAATCATACTAGAAGCGTGGTTAATCAGGGTAAATCATGGTAAACTATGGTAAACCATGCTAGAATCATGGTAAATCATACTAGAATGTGGTAAATCATGGTAAATCATGGTAAATCATGCTAGAATCATGGTAAATCATACTAGAATGTGGTAAATCATGGTAAATCATGGTAGAATCATGGTAAATCCATGCTAGTTAATCAGGGTAAATCATGCTAGAACATGGTAAATTCTGAATGTGGTAAATCATGGTAAACTATGGTAAACCATGCTAGAATCATGGGAAATCATACTAGAACGTGGTTAATCAGGGTAAATCATGGTAAACTATGGTAAACCATGCTAGAATCATGGGAAATCATACTAGAACGTGGTTAATCAGGGTAAATCATGCTAGAACATGGTAAATTCTGAATGTGGTAAATCATGGTAAACTATGGTAAACCATGCTAGAATCATGGGAAATCATACTAGAGAGTGGTTAATCAGGTAAATCATGGTAAACTATAGTAAACCATGCTAGAATCATGGTAAATCATACTAGAAGCGTGGTTAATCATGGTAAATCATGGTAAACTATAGTAAACCATGCTAGAATCATGGTAAATCATACTAGAACGTGGTTAATCAGATCATGGTCATGGTAAACTATGGTAAACCATGCTAGAATCATGGGAAAGCATACTAGATTGTGGTAAATCATGGTAAATCATGCTAGAACATGGTAAATCATGTGGTAAATCATACTAGAGCGTGGTTAATCAGGGTAAATCATGGTAAACTATGGTAAACCATGCTAGAATCATGGGAAATCATACTAGAACGTGGTTAATCAGGGTAAATCATGCTAGAACATGGTAAATTATGGTAAATCATGGTAGAATCATGGTAAATCATACTAGAGCGTGGTTAATCAGGGTAAATCATGGTAAACTATGGTAAACCATGCTAGAATCATGGGAAATCATACTAGAACGTGGTTAATCAGGGTAAATCATGGTAAACTATGGTAAACCATGCTAGAATCATACTAGAACGGAAAATCAGGGTAAATCATGCTAGAACATGGTAAATCTGAATGTGGAATCATGGTAAATCATGGTAAACTATGGTAAACCATGCTAGAATCATTGTAAATCATGCTAGAACGTGGTTAATGCTGAATGTGGTAAATCATGGTAAACTATGGTAAACCATGCTAGAATCATTGTAAATCATGCTAGAACGTGGTAATAGAATGTGGTAAATCATGGTAAACCAAGTAAATCATGCTAGAACATGGTAAATCATGCTGAACATGGTAAATTCTGAATGTGGTAAACTATACTAGAGCGTGGTTAATCAGGGTAAATCATGGTAAACTATCGTAAACCATGCTAGAATCATGGGAAATCATACTAGAACGTGGTTAATCAGGGTAAATCATGCTAGAACATGGTAAATTCTGAATGTGGTAAATCATGGTAAACTATGCTAGAATCATGGTAAATCATACTAGAGCGTGGTTAATCAGGGTAAATCATGGTAAACTATGGTAAACCATGCTAGAATCATGGGAAATCATACTAGAACGTGGTTAATCGGGTAAATCATGCTAGAACATGGTAAATTCTGAATGTGGTAAATCATGGTAAACCATTCTAGAACCATCATAAATCATACTAGAACGTGGTTAACCGTAAATGTGGTAAGTCGTGGTAAACTATGGTAAACCATGCTAGAATCAACGAAATCATACTAGAACATGGTAAAACAGGGTAAGTCATGCTAGAACGTGGTTAATCAGGGTAAATCATGCTAGAACATGGTAAATTCTGAATGTGGTAAATCATGGTAAACTATGGTAAACCATGCTAGAATCATGGGAAATCATACTAGAACGTGGTTAATCGGGGTAAATCATGCTAGAACATGGTAAATTCTGAATGTGGTAAATCATGGTAAACCATTCTAGAACCATCATAAATCATACTAGAACGTGGTTAACCGTAAATGTGGTAAGTCGTGGTAAACTATGGTAAACCATGCTAGAATCAACGTAAATCATACTAGAACATGGTAAAACAGGGTAAGTCATGCTAGAACGTGGTTAATCAGGGTAAATCATGCTAGAACATGGTCAATTCTGAATGTGGTAAATCAAGGTAAGCTATGGTAAACTAGGGGTGTAACGATACACCAACGCCACAGTTCGGTTCATGTCACGGTTTTGGAGCCACGGTTCGGTTCAGTTCTGTTTGCTGTGGAGTCAGGGTTCATGGCAGGGGACCAGCAATAATGACACTAGATTCACTTTTAACTTAATAATAACAACATATAATTTAACTTATTAACTTTATATTAATTAACTGTACATTGACTTCACAATTTCTATAGAGCAGTTAGCATAGGCCTACCTGATTAAACTAAAATTAAATACATGCCTCCACTGTAGACTATAATAGAATTTTACCATTTACTATAATGTTTAAAAAAACAAGCACATTTATTTCATAATTGATGACACACACAAGTAATTTACACTTAAACACTTAAATTATACAAATGACCAATACTGATAAATAAATAGGCCTATGAATTAAATCGCAGTTTTTGTTAATACAATAATGTACACCACACCAATTTAAAAATAAACAAAATAACAAATTGAAAATAAAGTGGCATTCTGGGGTTATGGAAACGGTTACCATGGTGAATACACAATACTTCATGAACTGTTAATGAAACATGAAAACTGCTCCTAATGATCTGAGCGAACATCATATCGGCATGTAAATCCTTCCCAGCGAACACACGCCGAACCAGTTACGTGAGTTACTGGTACTTTAATTTTATTTCATGACTTACTTAATTGTCATCGTAACGTTGCTCATAGTTTCTCTCGCGCTTCATGAAGAGATACACGAGAGCGCGACGCCTCGATGCACGTGAAACTAAAGAGTGTGTGGTATGAGCACAGTATAACGGCTGACAGGACACGCAAAGCGGTTTTCTGAGGTGAGAGAGATTTTTATTTCATAAGGCACAAGCTACGAAAACTACGATGTTGCTGGGACTCAAAAGGTAGCATTTTGCCTATACCTGGCTAAGGGGGAAACTGGCTCTCTGTCCTTCCACCATACAGCTTGAGCGATCACCCAAGACTCCCAAGTCACGTCACATGCACTTAGAAGACAAAAGTTAGTGTATATTTAGTAAATAATGTTTATAATAATAATAATAATAATAATAATATTTAGTAAATATACAGCTCTTAGTTGTTAAAAGTGCACCAATTACCATTCAGTCAAATGCTGAGGAAGAAAAAGATTGTGTGACATAAGGTGAAGTGAGAGCTGGGCCGGGGCACGTTCGGATCGACATGAGAGTATCGCGGTTCCAACCGTGGGTGATGTATTGCGGTTTTTCGGTTCGGTTTGAATATCGTTACACCCCTATGGTAAACCATTCTAGAATCATGGTAAATCATACTAGAGCGTGGTTAATCAGGGTAAATCATGGTAAACTATGGTAAACCATGCTAGAATCATGGTAAATCATACTAGAGCGTGGTTAATCAGGGTAAATCATGGTAAACTATAGTAAACCATGCTAGAATCATTGTAAATCATACTAGAGCGTGGTTAATCAGGGTAAATCATGGTAAACTATGGTAAACTATGCTAGAATCATGGGAAATCATACTAGAGCGTGGTTAAATCATGGTAAACTATGGTAAACCATGCTAGAATCATGGGAAATCATACTAGAGCGTGGTTAATCAGGGTAAACCATGGTAAACTATGGTAAACCATGCTAGAATCATGGTTAATCGTGAATGTGGTAAATCATGGTAAACCATGCTAGAATCATGGTAAATCATACTAGAATGTGGTTAATCAGGGTAAATAATGATAGAACATGGTAAATTCTGAATGTGGTAAATCATACTAGAGCATGGTTAATCAGGGTAAATCATGGTAAACTATGGTAAACCATGCTAGAATCATGGGAAATCATACTAGAACGTGGTTAATCAGGGTAAATCACGCTAGAACATGGTAAATTCTGAATGTGGTAAATCATGGTAAACCATTCTAGAACCATCGTAAATCATACTAGAGAGCGTGGTTAACCGTGAATGTGGTAAAGTCGTGGTAAACTATGGTAAACCATGCTAGAATCAACGTAAATCATGCTAGAACATGGTAAAACAGGGTAAGTCATGGTAAACTATGGTAAACCATGCTAGAATCATGGTAAATCATGCTAGAACATGGTAAATTCTGAATGTGGTAAATCATGGTAAACTATAGTAAACCATGCTAGAATCATTGTAAATCATGCTAGAACGTGGTTAATCGTGAATGTGGTAAATCATGGTAAACCATGCTAGAATCATTGTAAATCATGCTAGAACGTGGTAAAACAGAGCAAGTCATGGTAAACTATGGTAAACCATGCTAGAATCATGGGAAAGCATACTAGATTGTGTGGTAAAACAGGGTAAATCATGCTAGAACATGGTAAATTCTGAATGTGGTAAATCATACTAGAGCGTGGTTAATCAGGGTAAATCATGGTAAACTATGGTAAACCATGCTAGAATCATGGTAAATCATACTAGAACGTGGTTAATCGTGAATGTGGTAAATCATGGTAAACCATGCTAGAATCATTGTAAATCATGCTATAACGTGGTAAAACAGGGTAAGTCATGGTAAACTATGGTAAACCATGCTAGAATCATGGTAAATCATACTAGAACATGGTAAATTCTGAATGTGGTAAATCATGGTAAACTATGGTAAACTATGCTAGAATCATGGGAAATCATACTAGAGCGTGGTTAATCAGGGTAAACTATGGTAAACTATGGTAAACTATGCTAGAATCATGGGAAATCATACTAGAGCGTGGTTAATCAGGGTAAACTATGGTAAACCATGCTAGAATCATGGGAAATCATACTAGAGCGTGGTTAATCAGGGTAAACCATGGTAAACTATGGTAAACCATGCTAGAATCATGGTTAATCGTGAATGTGGTAAATCATGGTAAACCATGCTAGAATCATGGTAAATCATACTAGAATGTGGTTAATCAGGGTAAATAATGATAGAACATGGTAAATTCTGAATGTGGTAAATCATACTAGAGCATGGTTAATCAGGGTAAATCATGGTAAACTATGGTAAACCATGCTAGAATCATGGGAAATCATACTAGAACGTGGTTAACCGTGAATGTGGTAAGTCGTGGTAAACTATGGTAAACCATGCTAGAATCATGGTAAATCATGCTAGAACATGGTAAATTCTGAATGTGGTAAATCATGGTAAACTATAGTAAACCATGCTAGAATCATTGTAAATCATGCTAGAACGTGGTAAAACAGAGCAAGTCATGGTAAACTATGGTAAACCATGCTAGAATCATGGGAAAGCATACTAGATTGTGGTAAAACAGGGTAAATCATGCTAGAACATGGTAAATTCTGAATGTGGTAAATCATACTAGAGCGTGGTTAATCAGGGTAAATCATGGTAAACTATGGTAAACCATGCTAGAATCATGGGAAATCATACTAGAACGTGGTTAATCGTGAATGTGGTAAATCATGGTAAACCATTCTAGAACCATCATAAATCATACTAGAACGTGGTTAACCGTAAATGTGGTAAAAACTATGGTAAACCATGCTAGAATCAACGTAAATCATACTAGAACATGGTAAAACAGGGTAAGTCATGGTAAACTGTGGTATGGTAAACCATGCTAGAATCATGGTAAATCATGCTAGAACATGGTCAATTCTGAATGTGGTAAATCATGGTAAACTATGGTAAACCATGCTAGAATCATGGGAAATCATACTAGGCGTGGTTAATCAGGGTAAATCATGCTAGAACGTGGTTAATCAGGGTAAATCATGTTAGAACATGGTCAATTCTGAATGTGGTAAATCAAGGTAAGCTATGGTAAACTAGGGGTGTAACGATACACCAACGCCACGGTTCGGTTCATGTCACGGTTTTGGAGCCACGGTTCGGTTCAGTTCTGTTTGCTGTGGAGTCAGGGTTCATGGCAGGGGACCAGCAATAATGACACTAGATTCACTTTTAACTTAATAATAACAACATATAATTTAACTTATTAACTTTATATTAATTAACTGTACATTGACTTCACAATTTCTATAGAGCAGTTAGCATAGGCCTACCTGATTAAACTAAAATTAAATACATGCCTCCACTGTAGACTATAATAGAATTTTACCATTTACTATAATGTTTAAAAAAACAAGCACATTTATTTCATAATTGATGACACACACAAGTAATTTACACTTAAACACTTAAATTATACAAATGACCAATACTGATAAATAAAGAGGCCTATGAATTAAATCGCAGTTTTTGTTAATACAATAATGTACACCACACCAATTTAAAAATAAACAAAATAACAAATTGAAAATAAAGTGGCATTCTGGGGTTATGGAAACGGTTACCATGGTGAATACACAATACTTCATGAACTGTTAATGAAACATGAAAACTGCTCCTAATGATCTGAACGAACATCATATCGGCATGTAAATCCTTCCCAGCGAACACACGTCGAACCAGTTACGTGAGTTACTGGTACTTTAATTTTATTTCATGACTTACGAATTGTCATCGTAACGTTGCTCATAGTTTCTCTCGCGCTTCATGAAGAGATACACGGAGCGCGCGCACGCTCGTGCGGCACGTGAAACTAAAGAGTGTGTGGTATGAGCACAGTATAACGGCTGACAGGACACGAAAGCGGTTTTCTGAGGTGAGAGAGATTTTTATTTCATAAGGCACAAGCTACGAAAACTACGATGTTGCTGGGACTCAAAAGGTAGCATTTTGCCTATACCTGGCTAAAGGGGGAAACTGGCTCTCTGTCCTTCCACCATACAGCTTGAGCGATCACCCAAGACTCCCAAGTCACGTCACATGCACTTAGAAGACAAAAGTTAGTGTATATTTAGTAAATAATGTTATAATAATAATAATAATAATAATAATATTTAGTAAATATACAGCTCTTAGTTGTTAAAAGTGCACCAATTACCATTCAGTCAAATGCTGAGGAAGAAAAAAGATTGTGTGACATAAGGTGAAGTGAGAGCTGGGCCGGGGCACGTTCGGATCGACATGAGAGTATCGCGGTTCCAACCGTGGGTGATGTATTGCGGTTTTTCGGTTCGGTTTGAATATCGTTACACCCCTATGGTAAACCATTCTAGAATCATGGTAAATCATACTAGAGCGTGGTTAATCAGGGTAAATCATGGTAAACTATGGTAAACCATGCTAGAATCATGGGAAATCATACTAGAGCGTGGTTAATCAGGGTAAATCATGGTAAACTATGGTAAACCATGCTAGAATCATGGTAAATCATACTAGAACGTGGTTAATCGTGAATGTGGTAAATCATGGTAAACCATGCTAGAATCATTGTAAATCATGCTATAACGTGGTAAAACAGGGTAAGTCATGGTAAACTATGGTAAACCATGCTAGAATCATGGGAAATCATACTAGAGCGTGGTTAATCAGGGTAAATCATGGTAAACTATGGTAAACCATGCTAGAATCATGGGAAATCATACTAATCAGCGTGGTTAATCAGGGGTCATGGTAAACATGGTAAACCATGCTAGAATCATGGTTAATCGTGAATGGTAAACCATGCTAGAATCATGGTAAATCAATCGTGGTTAATCAGGTAAATCATGCTAGAACATGGTAAATCTGAATGTGGTAAATCATGGTAAACTATGGTAAACCATGCTAGAATCATGGTAAATCATACTAGAACGTGGTAAAACAGTGCAAGTCATGGTAAACATGGTAAACCATGCTAGAATCATGGTAAATCATACTAGAGCGTGGTTAATCAGGGTAAATCATGGTAAACTATGGTAAACCATGCTAGAATCATGGTAAAATCATGTGGTAAAATCATAAATCATACTAGAACGTGGTTAATCGCTAGAAGTGGTAAGTCATGGTAAACTATGGTAAACCATGCTAGAATCATGCTTAATCAGAATCATGCTAGAATGGGTAAATCATAAGAACATGGTAAATCACATGGTAAATCATGGTAGAACTATGGTAAACCATGCTAGAATCATGGTTAATCAGTGAATGTGGTAAATCATGGTAAACCATGCTAGAATCATGGTAAATCATACTAGAACGTGGTTAATGGTAAAATGCTAGAACATGGTAAATTCTGAATGTGGTAAATCATGGTAAACTATGGTAAACCATGCTAGAATCATGGGGAAATCATACTAGAGAGTGGTTAATCAGGGTAAATCATGGTAAACTATGGTAAACCATGCTAGAATCATGGGAAATCATACTAGAACGTGGTTAATCAGGGTAAATCATGCTAGAACATGGTAAATTCTGAATGTGTAAATCATGTAGAGCGTGGTTAATCAGGGTAAATCATGGTAAACTATGGTAAACCATGCTAGAATCATGGTAAATCATACTAGAACATGGTTAATCAGAATGTGGTAAATCATGGTAAACCATGCTAGAATCATTGTAAATCATACTAGAACATGGTAAATTCTGAATGTGGTAAATCATGGTAAACTATGGCATGCTAGAATCAGAATCGTAGAGCGTGGTTGCAAGTGAATGTGGTAAATCATGGTAAACCATGCTAGAATCATGGTAAATCATGGTAAACCGTGGTAAAACAGAGCAAGTCATGGTAAACTATAGTAAATCATGCTAGAATAAATACTAGAATGTGGTAAATCAGGGTAAACCATGCTAGAATCATGGTAAATCATGCTAGAACATGGTAAATTCTGAATGTGGTAAATCATGGTAAACTATGGTAAACCATGCTAGAATCATGGGAAATCATACTAGAGCGTGGTTAATCAGGGTAAATCATGGTAAACTATGGTAAACCATGCTAGAATCATGGGAAATCATACTAGAGCGTGGTTAATCAGGGTAAATCATGGTAAACTATGGTAAACCATGCTAGAATCATGGGAAATCATACTAGAGCGTGGTTAATCAGGGTAAATCATGGTAAACTATGGTAAACCATGCTAGAATCATCGTAAATCATGCTAGAACATGGTAAATTCTGAATGTGGTAAATCATGGGTAAACCATGCTAGAATCATGGTAAATCATACTAGAACATGGTAAATTCATGTGGTAAATCATGGTAACTATGGTAAACCATGCTAGAATCATGGTAAATCATACTAGAGAGTGGTTAATCAGGGTAAATCATGGTAAATCATGCTAGAATCATGGTAAATCATACTAGAACGTTGTTAATCGTGAATGTGGTAAATCATGGTAAACCATGCTAGAATCATTGTAAAATGCAGAACATGGTAAATTCTGAATGTGGTAAATCATGGTAGAACTGTGGTAAACCATGCTAGAATCATGGTAAATCATGGTAAAACCATAAATCATACTAGAACGCGCTTAATCGTGAGAATGTGGTAAGTCATGGTAAACTATGGTAAACCATGCTAGAATCATCGTAAATCATACTAGAACATGGTAAAACAGGGTAAGTCATGGTAAACTATGGTAAACCATGCTAGAATCATGGTAAATCATACTAGATTGTGGTAAATCAGGGTAAATCATGGTAAACTATGGTAAACCATGCTAGAATCATGGGAAATCATACTAGAGCGTGGTTAATCAGGGTAAATCATGGTAAACTATGGTAAACCATGCTAGAATCATGGGTAAATCATACTAGAACATGGTAAATTCATGTGGTAAATCATGGTAACTATGGTAAACCATGCTAGAATCATGGTAAATCATACTAGAACATATTCTGGAATGTGGTAAATCATGGTAAACTATGCTAGAAACCATGCTAGTCATGGTAAATCATACTAGAGAGTGGTTAATCAGGGTAAATGGTAAACTCTAGAATCATGTAAATCAAACTATGGGTGAATTTGGTAAATCATGGTAAACCATAGAATCATAGTAAATCATACTAGAACGTGGTAAAACAGGGCAAGTCATGGTAAACTATGGTAAACCATGCTAGAATCATGGTAAATCATACTAGAACGTGGTTAATCGTGAATGTGGTAAATCATGCTAGAACATGGTAAATTCTGAATGTGGAAAATATAGTAAAACCATAGCTAAATCAAACTAGAAAGTGGGTACAATGTGGTAAATCATGGTAAATCATACTAGAATGTGGTTAATCAGGTAAATCATGCTAGAACATGGTAAATTCTGAATGGTAAATCATACTAGAATGTGGTTAATCAGGGTATGAAATCATACTAGAATCATGGTAAATTCTGAATGATCGTGGTAAATCATGGTAAACTATGGCTAGAATCATGGTAGTTAATGTGGAATGTGGTAAATCATGGTAAAATAAACCATGCTAGAATCATGGGAAATCACGAATGGTGAATCAGGGTAAATCATGCTAGAACATGGTAAATTCTGAATGTGGTAAATCATGGTAAACCATGCTAGAATCATGGTAAATCATACTAGAGCGTGGTTAATCAGGGTAAATCATGGTAAGTTATGGTAGTAAACCATGCTAGAATCATGGGAAATCATATGGTACACCAATCGTGAAATGGTAAGTCATGGTAAACCATGCTAGAATCATGGTAAATCATACTAGAACATGGTAAAATTCTGAATGTGGTAAATCATGTAAACCTATAATGATAAAATGATTGTAAATCATGCTAGAATCAAAACAGAGCAAATCATGGTAAACCATGCTAGAATCATGGTAAATCATGCTAGAATCATGGTAAATCATACTAATCATAATCAGAATGTGGTAAACCATGGTAAATCATGCCAGAATCATGGTAAATCATACTAATGGTAATGTGGTAAATCATGGTAAAACTAGAATCATGGTAAATCATACTAGAGCGTGGTTAATCAGGGTAAATCATGCTAAACATGGTAACTATGGTAAACCATGTAAACTTTGGTAAACCATGCTAGAATCATGGTAAATCATACTAGAATGGTTAACGTGAATGTGGTAAATCATGGTAAACCATGCTGGTAACAGGGTAAGTCATAAACCATGCTAGAAACATGGTTAATCAGGTAAACCATGCTAGAGAACATGGTAAATTCTGAATTTGGTAAATCATGGTAAACTATGATAAACCATGCTAGAATCAGGGTAAATCATACTAGAACATGGTAAATGAATGGTAAATCATGGTAAAGAACTAGAATCATTGTAAATTGCTAGAATCGTAAAACAGAGCAAGTCATGGTAAACTATAAACCATGCTAGAATCATGGGTGAAATCATACTAGATTATGGTTAAACAGGGTAAATCATGGTAAACATGGTAAACCATGCTAGAATCATGGTAAATCATTAATCAGGTAAATCATGCTAAAACATGGTAAATTATGGAATGTGCTAGAATCATGGTAAAAATGTGGTGGTAAACATGGTAAACCATGCTAGAATCATGGTAAATCATACTAGAACGTGGTTAATCAGGTAAATCATGGTAAATCATAGAATCATGGTAAAATGGTAAATCATGCTAGAATCATGGTAAAATAGTAAACTATAGTAAACCATGGTAAATCATGGTAAATCATACTAGAATGTGGTTAATCAGGGTAAATCATGGTAAATCATGCTAGAATCATGGTTAATCAGGTAAATCATGGTAAATCATAAACTATGGTAGAAACCATGCTAGAATCAAGTGGTTAATGGTAAATCATGGTAAATCATGGTAAACCATGCTAGAATCATGGTAAATCATACTAGAACGTGGTTAATCAGGGTAAATCATGCTAGAAACATGGTAAATTCTGAATGTGGTAAATCATGGTAAACTATGGTAAACCATGCTAGAATCATGGTAAATCATACTAGAACATGGTAAAACAGAAGTCATGGTAAACTATGGTAAACCATGCTAGAATCATGGTAAATCATTAGAGCGTGGTTAATCAGGGTAAATCATGGTAAACTATGGTAAACCATGCTAGAATCATGGTAAATTGCTAGAACATAAAAATGGTAAATCCTGGTAAACTATGGTAAACCATGCTAGAATCATGGCATGCTAGAACGTTTAATCGTGAATGTGGTAAATCATGGTAAACTATGGTAAACCATGCTAGAATCATGGTAAATCATACTAGAATGTGGTAAAACAGGGTAAAAAAATGCTAATCAGGGTAAACTATGGTAAACCATGCTAGAATCATGGTAAATCATGCTAGAATGTGGTTAATAAATCATGGTAAACTATGGTAAACCATGCTAGAATCATGAAATCATGCTAGAAGCGTGGTAAATCAGTGGTAAATCATGGTAAACTATGGTAAACCATGCTAGAATCATGGTAAATCATACTAGAACGTGGTTAATCAGGGTAAATCATGCTAGAACATGGTAAATTCTGAATGTGGTAAATCATGGTAAACTATGGTAAACCATGCTAGAATCATGGAAATCATACTAGAAGAGTGGTTAATCAGGGTAAATCATGGTAAACTATGGTAAACTGCTAGAATCATGGGAAACTAAACATAGAACGTGGTTAATCAGGGTAAATCATGCTAGAACATGGTAAATTCTGAATGTGGTAAATCATGGTAAACTATGGTAAACCATGCTAGAATCATGGTAAATCATACTAGAGAGTGGTTAATCAGGGTAAATCATGGTAAACTATAGTAAACCATGCTAGAATCATTGTAAATCATGCTAGAACGTGGTTAATCGTGAATGTGGTAAATCATGGTAAACTATAGTAAACCATGCTAGAATCATTGTAAATCATTCTAGAACGTGGTAAAACAGAGCAAGTCATGGTAAACTATGGTAAACCATGCTAGAATCATGGGAAAGCATACTAGATTGTGGTAAAACAGGGTAAATCATGCTAGAACATGGTAAATTCTGAATGTGGTAAATCATACTAGAGCGTGGTTAATCAGGGTAAATCATGGTAAACTATGGTAAACCATGCTAGAATCATGGGAAATCATACTAGAACGTGGTTAATCAGGGTAAATCATGCTAGAACATGGTAAATTCTGAATGTGGTAAATCATGGTAAACCATGCTAGAATCATGGTAAATCATACTAGAGCGTGGTTAATCAGGGTAAATCATGGTAAACTATGGTAAACCATGCTAGAATCATACTAGAACGTGGTTAATCAGGGTAAATCATGGTAAACTATGGTAAACCATGCTAGAATCATGGGAAATCATACTAGAACGTGGTTAATCGGGGTAAATCATGCTAGAACATGGTAAATTCTGAATGTGGTAAATCATGGTAAACCATTCTAGAACCATCATAAATCATACTAGAACGTGGTTAACCGTAAATGTGGTAAGTCGTGGTAAACTATGGTAAACCATGCTAGAATCAACGTAAATCATACTAGAACATGGTAAAACAGGGTAAATCATGCTAGAACATGGTCAATTCTGAATGTGGTAAATCAAGGTAAGCTATGGTAAACTAGGGGTGTAACGATACACCAACGCCACGGTTCGGTTCATGTCACGGTTTTGGAGCCACGGTTCGGTTCAGTTCTGTTTGCTGTGGAGTCAGGGTTCATGGCAGGGGACCAGCAATAATGACACTAGATTCACTTTTAACTTAATAATAACAACATATAATTTAACTTATTAACTTTATATTAATTAACTGTACATTGACTTCACAATTTCTATAGAGCAGTTAGCATAGGCCTACCTGATTAAACTAAAATTAAATACATGCCTCCACTGTAGACTATAATAGAATTTTACCATTTACTATAATGTTTAAAAAAACAAGCACATTTATTTCATAATTGATGACACACACAAGTAATTTACACTTAAACACTTAAATTATACAAATGACCAATACTGATAAATAAATAGGCCTATGAATTAAATCGCAGTTTTTGTTAATACAATAATGTACACCACACCAATTTAAAAATAAACAAAATAACAAATTGAAAATAAAGTGGCATTCTGGGGTTATGGAAACGGTTACCATGGTGAATACACAATACTTCATGAACTGTTAATGAAACATGAAAACTGCTCCTAATGATCTGAACGAACATCATATCGGCATGTAAATCCTTCCCAGCGAACACACGTCGAACCAGTTACGTGAGTTACTGGTACTTTAATTTTATTTCATGACTTACGAATTGTCATCGTAACGTTGCTCATAGTTTCTCTCGCGCTTCATGAAGAGATACACGGAGCGCGCGCTGCGCCTCGTGCACGTGAAACTAAAGAGTGTGTGGTATGAGCACAGTATAACGGCTGACAGACACAAAGCGGTTTTCTGAGGTGAGAGAGATTTTTATTTCATAAGGCACAAGCTACTAAAAACTACGATGTTGCTGGGACTCAAAAGGTAGCATTTGCCTATACCTGGCTAAAGGGGAAACTGGCTCTCTGTCCTTCCACCATACAGCTTGAGCGATCACCCAAGACTCCCAAGTCACGTCACATGCACTTAGAAGACAAAAGTTAGTGTATATTTAGTAAATAATGTTATAATAATAATAATAATAATAATAATATTTAGTAAATATACAGCTCTTAGTTGTTAAAAGTGCACCAATTACCATTCAGTCAAATGCTGAGGAAGAAAAAAGATTGTGTGACATAAGGTGAAGTGAGAGCTGGGCCGGGGCACGTTCGGATCGACATGAGAGTATCGCGGTTCCAACCGTGGGTGATGTATTGCGGTTTTTCGGTTCGGTTTGAATATCGTTACACCCCTATGGTAAACCATTCTAGAATCATGGTAAATCATACTAGGCGTGGTTAATCAGGGTAAATCATGGTAAACTATGGTAAACCATGCTAGAATCATGGGAAATCATACTAGAGCGTGGTTAATCAGGGTAAATCATGGTAAACTATGGTAAACCATGCTAGAATCATGGTAAATCATACTAGAGCGTGGTTAATCAGGGTAAATCATGGTAAACTATGGTAAACCATTCTAGAATCATGGTAAATCATACTAGAGCGTGGTTAATCGTGGTAAATCAGGGTAAATCATGGTAAACCACTCATGGTAAATCATGGAAATATACTGCTGGTTAATCAGGGTAAATCAAACTATAGAAACCATGGAGAATCATGGTTAATCGTGAATGTACTATAGTAAACCATGCTGGAATCATGGTAAATCATACAGGTAAATCATGGTAAATTATGGTAAACCATGCTAGAATCATGGGAAATCATACTAGAACGTGGTTAATCAGGGTAAATCACGCTAGAACATTAATCAGGGTAAATTCTGAATGTGGTAAATCATGGTAAATCATGGTAAACCATTCTAGAACCATCGTAAATCATACTAGAACGTGGTTAACCGTGAATGTGGTAAGTCGTGGTAAACTATGGTAAACCATGCTAGAATCAACGTAAATCATGCTAGAACATGGTAAAACAGGGTAAGTCATGGTAAACTATAGTAAACCATGCTAGAATCATGGGAAATCATACTAGAGCGTGGTTAATCGTGAATGTGGTAAATCATGGTAAACCATGCTAGAATCATTGTAAATCATGCTAGAACGTGGTAAAACAGAGCAAGTCATGGTAAACTATGGTAAACCATGCTAGAATCATGGGAAAGCATACTAGATTGTGGTAAAACAGGGTAAATCATGCTAGAACATGGTAAATTCTGAATGTGGTAAATCATACCAGAGCGTGGTTAATCAGGGTAAATCATGGTAAACTATGGTAAACCATGCTAGAATCATGGTAAATCATACTAGAACGTGGTTAATCGTGAATGTGGTAAATCATGGTAAACCATGCTAGAATCATTGTAAATCATGCTATAACATTGGTAAAACAGGGTAAGTCATGGTAAACTATGGTAAACCATGCTAGAATCATGGTAAATCATACTAGAACATGGTAAATTCTGAATGTGGTAAATCATGGTAAACTATGGTAAACCATGCTAGAATCATGGTTAATCGTGAATGTGGTAAATCATGGTAAACCATGCTAGAATCATGGTAAATCATACTAGAACGTGGTTAATCAGGGTAAATCATGCTAGAACATGGTAAATTCTGAATGTGGTAAATCATGGTAAACTATGGTAAACCATGCTAGAATCATGGTAAATCATACTAGAGCGTGGTTAATCAGGGTAAATCATGGTAAACTATAGTAAACCATGCTAGAATCATTGTAAATCATGCTAGAACGTGGTTAATCGTGAATGTGGTAAATCATGGTAAACTATAGTAAACCATGCTAGAATCATTGTAAATCATTCTAGAACGTGGTAAAACAGAGCAAGTCATGGTAAACTATGGTAAACCATGCTAGAATCATGGGAAAGCATACTAGATTGTGGTAAAACAGGGTAAATCATGCTAGAACATGGTAAATTCTGAATGTGGTAAATCATACTAGAGCGTGGTTAATCAGGGTAAATCATGGTAAACTATGGTAAACCATGCTAGAATCATGGTAAATCATACTAGAACGTTGTTAATCGTGAATGTGGTAAATCATGGTAAACCATGCTAGAATCATTGTAAATCATACTAGAACATGGTAAATTCTGAATGTGGTAAATCATGGTAAACTATGGTAAACTATGGTAAACCATGCTAGAATCATGGTAAATCAAACTAGAGCGTGGTTAATCGTGAATGTGGTAAATCATGGTAAACCATGCTAGAATCATTGTAAATCATGCTAGAACGTGGTAAAACAGAGCAAGTCATGGTAAACTATGGTAAACCATACTAGAATCATGGGAAATCATACTAGATTGTGGTAAAACAGGGTAAATCATGGTAAACCATGCTAGAATCATTGTAAATCATGCTAGAACATGGTAAATTCTGAATGTGGTAAATCATGGTAAACTGTGGTAAACCATGCTAGAATCATGGGAAATCATACTAGAGCGTGGTTAATCAGGGTAAATCATGGTAAACTATGGTAAACCATGCTAGAATCATGGGAAATCATACTAGAGCGTGGTTAATCAGGGTAAATCATGGTAAACTATGGTAAACCATGCTAGAATCATGGGAAATCATACTAGAGCGTGGTTAATCAGGGTAAATCATGGTAAACTATGGTAAACCATGCTAGAATCATCGTAAATCATACTAGAACATGGTAAATTCTGAATGTGGTAAATCATGGTAAACTATGGTAAACCATGCTAGAATCATGGTAAATCATACTAGAACATGGTAAATTCTGAATGTGGTAAATCATGGTAAACTATGGTAAACCATGCTAGAATCATGGTAAATCATACTAGAGAGTGGTTAATCAGGGTAAATCATGGTAAACCATGCTAGAATCATGGTAAATCATACTAGAACGTTGTTAATCGTGAATGTGGTAAATCATGGTAAACCATGCTAGAATCATTGTAAATCATGCTAGAACATGGTAAATTCTGAATGTGGTAAATCATGGTAAACTGTGGTAAACCATGCTAGAATCATGGGAAATCATACTAGAGCGTGGTTAATCAGGGTAAATCATGGTAAACTATGGTAAATCATACTAGAACGCGTTTAATCGTGAATGTGGTAAGTCATGGTAAACTATGGTAAACCATGCTAGAGTCATCGTAAATCATACTAGAACATGGTAAAACAGGGTAAGTCATGGTAAACTATGGTAAACCATGCTAGAATCATGGTAAATCATACTAGAGCGTGGTTAATCAGGGTAAATCATGGTAAACTATGGTAAACCATGCTAGAATCATGGGAAATCATACTAGAGCGTGGTTAATCAGGGTAAATCATGGTAAACTATGGTAAACCATGCTAGAATCATCGTAAATCATACTAGAACATGGTAAATTCTGAATGTGGTAAATCATGGTAAACTATGGTAAACCATGCTAGAATCATGGTAAATCATACTAGAACATGGTAAATTCTGAATGTGGTAAATCATGGTAAACTATGGTAAACCATGCTAGAATCATGGTAAATCATACTAGAGAGTGGTTAATCAGGGTAAATCATGGTAAACTCATGGTAAACTCTAGAATCATGGTAAATCAAACTAGAGCGTGGTTAATCGTGAATTTGGTAAATCATGGTAAACCATGCTAGAATCATTGTAAATCATGCTAGAACATTGGTAAAACAGAGCAAGTCATGGTAAACTATGGTAAACCATGCTAGAATCATGGTAAATCATACTAGAACGTGGTTAATCGTGAATGTGGTAAATCATGGTAAACCATGCTAGAACATGGTAAATTCTGAATGTGGTAAATCATGGTAAAATATAGTAAACCATGCTAGCATCATGGTAAATCATACTAGAAAGTGGTTAATCGTGAATGTGGTAAATCATGGTAAATCATACTAGAATGTGGTTAATCAGGGTAAATCATGCTAGAACATGGTAAATTCTGAATGTGGTAAATCATACTAGAATGTGGTTAATCAGGGTAAATCATACTAGAATATGGTAAATTCTGAATGTGGTAAATCATGGTAAACTATGGTAAACCATGCTAGAATCATGGGAAATCATACTAGAACGTGGTTAATCGTGAATGTGGTAAATCATGGTAAACTATGGTAAACCATGCTAGAATCATGGGAAATCATACTAGAACGTGGTTAATCAGGGTAAATCATGCTAGAACATGGTAAATTCTGAATGTGGTAAATCATGGTAAACCATGCTAGAATCATGGTAAATCATACTAGAGCGTGGTTAATCAGGGTAAATCATGGTAAGCTATGGTAAACCATGCTAGAATCATGGGAAATCATACTAGAACGCGTTTAATCGTGAATGTGGTAAGTCATGGTAAACCATGCTAGAATCATGGTAAATCATACTAGAACATGGTAAATTCTGAATGTGGTAAATCATGGTAAACCATGCTAGAATGATTGTAAATCATGCTAGAACGTGGTAAAACAGAGCAAGTCATGGTAAACCATGCTAGAATCATGGTAAATCATGCTAGAATCATGGTAAATCATACTAGAACGTGGTTAATCGTGAATGTGGTAAATCATGGTAAATCATGCCAGAATCATGGTAAATCATACTAGAACGTGATTAATCGTGAATGTGGTAAATCATGGTAAACCATGCTAAAATCATGGTAAATCATACTAGAGCGTGGTTAATCAGGGTAAATCATGCTAGAACATGGTAAATTCTGAATGTGGTAAACCATGGTAAACTATGGTAAACCATGCTAGAATCATGGTAAATCATACTAGAACGTGGTTAATCGTGAATGTGGTAAATCATGGTAAACCATGCTAGAACGTGGTAAAACAGGGTAAGTCAGGGTAAACCATGCTAGAATGTGGTTAATCAGGGTAAACCATGCTAGAACATGGTAAATTCTGAATTTGGTAAATCATGGTAAACTATGATAAACCATGCTAGAATCAGGGTAAATCATACTAGAACATGGTAAATTCTGAATGTGGTAAATCATGGTAAACCATGCTAGAATCATTGTAAATCATGCTAGAACATTGGTAAAACAGAGCAAGTCATGGTAAACTATGGTAAACCATGCTAGAATCATGGGAAAATCATACTAGATTATGGTAAAACAGGGTAAATCATGGTAAACTATGGTAAACCATGTTAGCATCATGGTAAATCATACTAGAACGTGGTTAATCAGGGTAAATCATGCTAGAACATGGTAAATTCTGAATGTGGTAAATCATGGTAAATCATACTAGAATGTGGTTAATCAGGGTAAATCATGCTAGAACATGGTAAATTCTGAATTTGGTAAATCATGGTAAATCATACTAGAATGTGGTTAATCAGGGTAAATCATGCTAGAACATGGTAAATTCTGAATGTGGTAAATCATGGTAAACTATGGTAAACCATGCTAGAATCATCGTAAATGGTAGAACATGGTAAATTCTGAATTTGGTAAATCATACTAGAATGTGGTTAATCAGGGTAAATCATGCTAGAACATGGTAAATTCTGAATGTGGTAAATCATGGTAAACTATGGTAAACCATGGTAGAATCATGGGAAATCATGCTAGAACGTGGTAAAACAGAGCAAGTCATGGTAAACTGTGGTAAACCATGCTAGAACCATGGTAAATCATACTAGAGCGTGGTTAATCAGGGTAAATCATGGTAAACTATGGTAAATCATGCTAGAATCATCGTAAATCATACTAGAACGCGTTTAATCGTGAATGTGGTAAGTCATGGTAAACTATGGTAAACCATGCTAGAGTCATCGTAAATCATACTAGAACATGGTAAAACAGGATAAGTCATGGTAAACTATGGTAAACCATGCTAGAATCATGGTAAATCATACTAGAACGCGTTTAATCGTGAATGTGTAAATCATGGTAAACCATGGTAAACCAGGCTAAAATCATGGTAAATCATGCTAGAACATGGTAAATTCTGAATGTGGTAAATCCTGGTAAACTATGGTAAACCATGCTAGAATCATGGTAAACCATGCTAGAACGCGTTTAATCGTGAATGCGGTAAATCATGGTAAACTATGGTAAACCATGCTAGAATCATGGTAAATCATACTAGAATGTGGTAAAACAGGGTAAAAAAAAAAATGCTAGAACTTGGTAAAACAGGGTAAATCATGGTAAACTATGCTAGAATCATGGTAAATCATACTAGAATCATCGTAAATCATACTAGAACGTGGTTAATCAGGGTAAATCATGCTAGAATCATTGTAAATCATGCTAGAACATTGGTAAAACAGGGTAAGTCATGGTAAACTATGGTAAACCATGCTAGAATCATGGTAGATCATACTAGAACGTGGTTAATCAGGGTAAATCATGCTAGAACATGGTAAATTCTGAATGTGGTAAATCATGGTAAACTATGGTAAACCATGCTAGAATCATGGTAAATCATACTAGAACGTGGTTAATCAGGGTAAATCATGCTAGAACATGGTAAATTCTGAATGTGGTAAATCATGGTAAACTATGGTAGATTCATGGTAAATCATGCTAGAATCGTGGTAAATCATACTAGAGCGTGGTTAACCATGGTAAACTATGGTAAACCATGCTAGAATCATGGTAAATCATACTAGAACATGGTTAATCAGGGTAAATCATGCTAGAACATGGTAAATTCTGAATGTGGTAAATCATGGTAAACTATGGTAAATCATACTAGAACGTGGTTAACCGTGAATGTGGTAAATCATGGTAAACTATGGTAAATCATGCTAGAATCATGGTAAATCATACTAGAACGTGGTTAATCAGGGTAAATCATACTAGAGTGTGGTTAATCATGGTAAATCATACTAGAACGTGGTTAATCAGGGTAAATCATGCTAGAACATGGTAAATTCTGAATGTGGTAAATCATGGTAAACTATGGTAAATCATGCTAGAATCGTGGCAAATCATACTAGAGCGTGGTTAACCATGGTAAACTATGGTAAACCATGCTAGAAATCATGGTAAATCATACTAGAATGTGGTAAAACAGGGTAAAAAAAAATGCTAGAACATTGGTAAAACAGAGTAAATCATGGTAAACTATGGTAAACCATGCTAGAATCATGGTAAATCATACTAGAACGTGATTAATCAGGGTAAATCATGCTAGAACATGGTAAATTCTGAATGTGGTAAATCATGGTAAACTATGGTAAACCATGCTAGAATCATGGTAAATCATACTAGAACGTGGTTAACCGTGAATGTGGTAAATCATGGTAAACCATGCTAGAATCATGGTAAATCATACTAGAACGTGGTTAACCGTGAATGTGGTAAATCATGGTAAACCATGCTAGAATCATGGTAGATCATACTAGAACGTGGTTAATCAGGGTAAATCATGCTAGAACATGGTAAATTCTGAATGTGGTAAATCATGGTAAACTATGGTAAACCATGCTAGAATCATGGGAAATCATACTAGAATGTGGTAAAAGCGGTAAAAAAAAAAATGCTAGAGCGTGGTATAACAGGGTAAATCATGGTAAACTATGGTAAATCATGCTAGAATCATGGTAAATCATACTAGAACGTGGTTAATCAGGGTAAATCATGCTAGAACATGGTAAATTCTGAATGTGGTAAATCATGGTAAACTATGGTAGATTCATGGTAAATCATGCTAGAATCGTGGTAAATCATACTAGAGCGTGGTTAACCATGGTAAACTATGGTAAACCATGCTAGAATCATGGTAAATCATACTAGAACGTGGTTAATCAGGGTAAATCATGCTAGAACATGGTAAATTCTGAATGTGGTAAATCATGGTAAACTATGGTAAATCATGCTAGAATCATGGTAAATCATACTAGAAGCGTGGTTAATCAGGGTAAATCATACTAGAGTGTGGTTAATCATGGTAAATCATACTAGAACGTGGTTAATCAGGGTAAATCATGCTAGAACATGGTAAATTCTGAATGTGGTAAATCATGGTAAACTATGGTAAATCATGCTAGAATCGTGGCAAATCATACTAGAGCGTGGTTAACCATGGTAAACTATGGTAAACCATGCTAGAAATCATGGTAAATCATACTAGAATGTGGTAAAACAGGGTAAAAAAAAAAATGCTAGAACGTGGTAAATTCTGAATGTGGTAAATCATGGTAAACTATGGTAAACCATGCTAGAATCATGGTAAATCATACTAGAACGTGATTAATCAGGGTAAATCATGCTAGAACATGGTAAATTCTGAATGTGGTAAATCATGGTAAACTATGGTAAACCATGCTAGAATCATGGTAAATCATACTAGAACGTGGTTAACCGTGAATGTGGTAAATCATGGTAAACCATGCTAGAATCATGGTAAATCATACTAGAACGTGGTTAACCGTGAATGTGGTAAATCATGGTAAACTATGGTAAACCATGCTAGAATCATGGGAAATCATACTAGAATGTGGTAAAACGGTAAAAAAAAAAAAAAAAAATGCTAGAACGTGGTATAACAGGGTAAATCATGGTAAACTATGGTAAATCATGCTAGAATCATGGTAAATCATACTAGAACGTGGTTAATCAGGGTAAATCATGCTAGAACATGGTAAATTCTGAATGGGGTAAATCATGGTAAACCATTCTAGAATCATGGTAAATCATACTAGAGTGTGGTTAATCAGGGTAAATCATACTAGAGTGTGGTTAATCAGGGTAAATCATGATAGAACATGGTAAATTCTGAATGTGGTAAACTATGGTAAACCATGCTAGAACATGGTAAATTCTGAATGTGGTAAATCATGGTAAACTATGGTAAACCATGCTAGAATCATGGTAAATCATGCTAGAACGTGGTAAATCGTGGTAAACTATGGTAAATCCTGCTAAGCTATGGTAAATCATGAAATTATTCCCTTCCGGTTTCGTCACATGCATCTCGACGACATAAAACTCTCATAACGAAATGCGCATGCGCGGGCAAAACTGCTGTGGGATGAAACTGTAGTTGGGGTAAAACTGTGGCTCTGCAGTCAGATCCTTTTCACCAAAGAGGCCAATGAGCGTTCACGGAGCATTATCGGGCATTCTTTAAGTGACTAACGTCTCGTGGTTTTTTTTTTTGTTGTAAAAGGTGATTTTCAAAGTGAGGTCGCTTCTATAGCAAGTCACAACCTGGCATATAAAAAAAATAAAAAATAAATAAATAATACAGAAGTGGCAAAGCACCTACCTACATTCGGTTTTCAAGGGAAGAGCTGTCGACCATCAAAACTGCAGAATAAAACAGGCTTTAAAGGGGTGGTAAAACACATTCTTTCATGTGTTCATGCTTCGTTTTTAAAATATTGCATTATTTTTCACCTTTTACCTTTTCTCCTGTCCCTCCTTGTAAAAACGGTCTGATGGTTTCCGGGTTCTATGAAGCCGGTCTCTCAAAAATACGCAGTGGGCTCAGTTTGGTTAGCTGGCCCAGTGTGTTGTGATTCGCTAACCACCTAGTGCACTTTATTTCGGAAACGTCACGGCCCTTACCTTTACCGGTAGTCTGTGCTTTGGTAGTATTAGAAACAATGTTGATTCTAGCGATTCTAGGCAAATATCTGTCGCAAGAACTATTAACCCAAAACGAACACTAAACATTGGCTTTACTAAAGTAGGCAAATCAAACACAGAACCATGTTTAGCATGCCTGTAGATAAACAATACATAAAAGCTCTAATCAAAGAATAATTTATACTAATTCCAAGTTTGCTGTTGCGATTTTAAAGTTTGTAACGTTAGGTGTTTGTCGGATAACGTTAAGTATGAATGAGCATTTCACGAGTTTGTGCCCATATAATCTTAGTGAAAGTGGTAAACAGATTTGACTTGCTGTCTGCTATAGAGGGGTTCGGAGAAGATATTCTACCCAAGCTCTGATTGCCCCCCTATAACAGGCAAAATTGTACAAAAAGGAGGAGCAGGGGAGGAGGAGGGATGCAGCAAGAACTAACAACGGGAAGAGGTAAGCTGCTGGTTTTATGCCTTGGTATTAATTGGAAGATTAGAAGGGCGTACTCCTCCCAAAATTACGTTTAATAACTTTGCTTAAACTTGTTTGCAGAGCCAAACAGCGTTGTCATTTGTTTACTTCCTTGCTACAACGTACAATTAACAATACAAACTATTATATGAAAACACATGGACGAAAAATAAATCATACTTGCAGGTTGTGGCCCGTAAACAGCTTGTTTTTAAAGTTGGAACTTTGAACTCACGAAGACTGTGGAAGCTTTCCTCCGTAAAATGTGCAGCACAGAGAGCGAGATTTGGGTAATAATTATGAGGGACCGAGTTAAAAATTAATTTTAACCATTGATCCCTAACTCCCCGTCCCTAGGAAGGCTGAACAAAGTGGACCTGCAATCCGGATGAAAATCGGATGAACAGCATTTCGCCGGCATTGCGGCAACAACACTCCAGCCTACTAACTATACCACAACAACTCTTCTCCACAGCAATTAAAAATGGCCTTGCCTCCCTTATTTAATATTCTCGGAGGAGGGGTTTATGTAAATATTGAGGTTGGTGATGTCAGCAACCCTGGAGGAATGTCTGTAGTCCCTACCGGCCGTTTGCTGTAGTCCTTAGAAATTGATTTCTTTAAAAGCAAATATCTCCCTTTGCTTTAAACTTTAAACTTTGAACTTTGCAGATGTTGTTTATGCTCAAACAGCAGCATTACACAGTAGCTAAAGTTAGAAAAGTGAAATCGTGTTTTACCACCCCTTTAACTTTTCAACAGCGTTCATCAAAATTTCAATCTATGCCACACAGAAATTAAAAGCATTTTTTGATTCATGATTTTAGGTTTACATCAGAAGCAGTTTGTGCATTGTTTGTTGCTTGGTATCAGACCTGACAGTTGATTACCGAACTCGATTTCCTAACTACAGATAAGAGATTTTGTAAGATAGGATAAGAATCCTAAATCAAGTTAAGATTTTCTTCTGTAATACGAATTTGTGGAAAATCCTAAATTAACTTATCATATCTTAAGTTAAGATAGACCTAAGATAGAAAGTTTCTGTAATACGCCCCAGAATCACAACCTGCAAGTATGAATAATTATTGACGTATATATTTTCTACCAGGTGTTCAAAATACAGTGCCCGTCCGACAGTGCGACCATTTCACTCACATTTGTGACTAAAAATAGATGTATGCAAAAAAATCCCTGCGGATCAGTTTTCTTAAATGTAAGATCATAACAAGCGTCTTGGATCATTTAAGGCATCTTCTATTTTGGGGATGAAAAAACAAAATCACAATACTACCTAAATGGTTTATTAAACTTCAAAAGGCTATGATTTAATTAAATGCACAAGCCTGTAGATCGCACAACAGCGGCACATTCAGGTTCAAACGATTGCTAATGTTACAACAGTCACTCACGTTAATGCTGGGCTAACATATGCACAGTTATTGATACAGTTCCCTGTGCATGTGCACAGCAATAAATTAGAAATATACATTGGTTTGTTGATGTACATGTACAATGTACCTTAAAATGAGTAGCATGTCACTGAGAAATGTCCTTTTCAAGTCGTCCTTGCGATGGCGGTTCGGGTTGAATAACTAGTTCTTCCAATGTTGCTTGGATTGGTATGGTAAAAATATACGTTAACGTTACCGTCTTTACAGTGTGTACAATCGCTGAGGAAGCCTCCTGTGCTGAAGTTCAGTTATGGTAATGGACGACAAGCGGTAGACCAATTGTAACAGACTGGGCCATCTGGCCAATCAGAGCAGAGTAGGCTTGCAGAAAGGAGGGATTTAGGCCATATCCACAGGAAGCTAGAACTTTCCCTATCCAATCTTTTTTTCCCCCTCATCTCAAGAAATATCTGCGTACATACAAAACCACTGAAACAGACTCAAAACAGTGTAGTATATATGCCAGACCAGTATGTGGTGCTGTAATTCTGCCACAGAAATACACTAAAAACGGAGAAGAAGAGTTGTGGCTAGAAGGGGTACAGCAACGGTCGGAAGTGAGGCAAAATCTCAAAAAAAAAAAAAAAAAAAAAAATTTGCAATTTACCAGATTGTGTTTTATTAACGCCTACAGTAATTAAATGATGCCATATTGAAGTGCGCACGCCCAGTGCCTGTAGCTGCATTCCTTCTAGTCTTTACCGTGCGGGAGGTGGTGTGATGACCCCAAATATATACGGATTGGGTGTAAACATGAAAATGCAAGGGTGTCGGTTTCAGATTTATCCACTCTGGGACCCGGTTTAAAAACATTTTACCAATTTCAGGTTCCTAAAACGCCGGATCCGTCTGGACGAAACGCTGATACAACATTTTTTACATATACAGCTAAACGCGTCTCCGTGTGGGCGGGGCCTTAGAAAGACTGATTCATCCATGGAGTCATTAGAGAATCATTGAAAAATGTGGTGATGAGCAGTGTATATTATGATACAGTAAAAGTGTTTTTGATTTCTGATGAATGTAAACCTGTCGTAGGAGACCTCCAAAACAAAATTATTAAACTTTAAAATAGCATAATGGGGGCACTTCAAGTGTTTTCCTCCCATAGAAAACCGTTATAAAGAAAAAGCTTAACGTGTAATTAAACATTGCGTTCACATTCTGGACTCAACTGCTTTTCTGTACATAGTGTGCTTTATTGGTATGGTGTTTACTGAGTTTGATCTTTTAATATCACTTTCTTAGTACATTAAGTCATGTTAAGCGTTTAAGATAATCTTGTTACCGTTAAAATACCAAGCGTTACGTTATTCTTCTGACTTCAACAAATACATTATGAAGGAAATGTTACAGCTTATTCATTCAAACTGACGGATAAGAATTATTTATAGCGCAACAGTATGATTTGAAATGATTATTTCAGTATTTTTAAGTGTAAGGTTAACTGGCAATGCCTCCGATAATATAAAACGCTTTTAGGCCTATGCTCGTTAAGAAAAGGGTGGATAAGTTACTTGCAAAGAGTAATTTCATCATCAAACTGATGCTGGCTTCACGTGTTATCGAAATTATAAGTACTAACTAGTTTCCATGTTAATCCATTAATCCATGTTCTTTTGTGACAATCAAATTGTGTCGTAGGTTTAAACTAAAATACCTGAATACAACGAAATTACCTGTTTATTAACTAACGTTACACGAACATATTTCCCGCTGTATTGAAGTGCTTTCATTGTCAGTTATTACGTTAAATTCACGTTATAAGCCTATAAAATGCATTACTACGGCATAATCGTTTAACGTAAATATCATACACATTTACTTTATTGGATTTTAAAAGAAATACTAAACCATATTATTTTGTTAAATATTTTTGTTTGTTAATTAACGTGTTTGGTGCGCCAGGGACAAACGTTCAATTAACTTCAAACGTTTTATTTGCCAAAAAAGAAAATTCAACTTGAACAATTCTAACTAACGTTACATGTATGTCTTAAATACTAGACGTATGTGCTCTGTCATCGTGTATAACTTACAACACGTGCAGACAGTGCAACTGATGTAGTTAACGACTTAATTGCTGACAAGACGACTAAACTTGGTTTAAGACATTTTAAACGGTATTTCCATTGTGTATATGATAAGAAACTATTTTAAAACTATCAGGAACAATTAAGTATCTAATTATATATGTATAAAGTCAATGAAATCGTCGACCAACTCTTACCTTTCCTTCGAGCCGCGCGCCAAATGACATTCAATTAACTCCAGCCTGCTTGTTAACCTGATTTCATCTGTATCCCTCCGCTGCCTAATAGATTCATCATCTTTATTAGTTCCTATTTTACAGAATTATTCGTGTTTTATATTATTATCAAGTTTTAATTGCTTATTATTGATAGAAAAACTAGTTGAAAATGGAATGGGAAAGGTTGTTGAGGAAAACTATTTTATTTGGAAGGATACAAAACCAGGCGACCTGTTAAGGGTCCTGTTATTATGATAGGCGCACAGAAACCACATCGTTCACCACCAGATGGCGTTCAAAATACACAAAACAAGTGATTGGTCCAGTCAACTCAACACAAAGTGAAAGGACATTCCAAGTTATGTTGCTAACAATAAAGCATCTCACAAATGTATTTCAGGAAAAACATGCTTTACAAAGGCTAAATAAACGTAACATTGTCTTGAAATAGGCTACCGGTTTCAGTAATTAGACCTTCTAACCAAATTTCCTTATTAAACGTTAAAGAAATTAATTTACAATTTACTTGGAGCTAATTTAATGTGTTATTATGTATTTACCAATAAGCAGATCTAACAGGTGCCTCATCCAAAAGATTTCAGCAGTTACAGAATGTCCCTTTTGGTGAGAAAGCAAAGAATAAGGACTTTTCTTTATTTACTAAACAATTTGCATTTTGCAATACTTTTATATATATATATATATATATATATATATATATATATATATATATATATATATATATATATATATATATATATATATATACTGTAAATTAAGGAAGGCTTAACAGATGCCACTGTAGTTTTTATGCTTTCTCTCTCTCATCAAGCCCGTGAAAGTTAGATATGGTAGGCAAGAAAGATATAAGCTGCTTTCGTGCTCCTGCGGTGCAAAAACGTCTGTATACATCATTTGTTTTGATTTAAGCTAGATCAGAAGAAAATCTGGAATGTACAAAAATAGGCTTTGACACAAATACTGAATGGCTATTTTTCCTAATTTCTGCCATATCTTCAAAAAAAATTCTCAGCATGTATCATGAGAGATCTGCCATTTATCAGGCGATGCATCTTGTTTTCACTGCTGTATTTGCTTTGTGAGATTTAAGACACATTATTAATAAATGTAGACGACATAACTGCACATTTGGCCCTGATTCGTGTTTTTGGATGCAAAAATATGTTCTTTTTATCTGTTCTCTCAGCTTTGATTCTCTCTTTCTCTCTCTCTCTCTCTCTCTCTCTCTCTCTCTCTCTCTCTCTCTCTCTCTCTCTCTCTCTCTCTCTCTCTCTCTCTCTCTCTCTCTCTCTCTCTCTCTCTCTCTCTCTCTCTCTTTAGAGTACTATTTCAGAGAAAGTTTTGAGAATGTTTATGATTGAAAATAGAATCCAAAAAGAATGTTCCTACTCTAAGAACATTGGGAATTGGTTCCTAAAATAATCAATCTGGAACAATAATGCGTTTGCTAGATTGTCATACAGAACATTTGCAAAGAAAGCAACAAATTCTACTTGCTAAATGGTATTTGAATTAAGTTTCGCTACCCGATAAATTAATTTTCATGTTCAAGTGATTCTGATTCTTTACTGAATCTCAACCATTGCTTTCTGTTTCATAATGGTGTCCATCTGTAACCCTTTAACAGATTGGGCTGTTCTCTTTTTTTTTGCCTCTCTCAGACTTTGATGAAAGATTAATGATTCAAATGTTAAGGATTCTGCAGCCTCTCTCTCTCTCTCTCTCTCTCTCTCTCTCTCTCTCTCTACTATTTCCAGAGAATCCTCACACCCTCCTCTATCAGTTTCGCACCCTCATCCTTTTGACTGGGAACTTGGCACCTTGAAGGACATTTTGGAGGCAGATCTATGGTTGACTTTCATGTCAAGATCTAAGAATGATTAGCGATTCAGTCCAGTGGGATTCAGTTAGACAGCTAAATCCCCACCACTATTTACCTACAACAACAAGATACAGTAGATTAATGTCACCAAGTGAGTACTCACAAACTCACACATTGGAAATAGTCATATTAATGAAAGTTTTTTCTAATTCTTTATTTGGTGACATGACACAAAACGCACAAAAGTTGTCAATACGAGTTGTATGGTACAGTTTTATGCAAATAGATACGTGAAAAAGGACAGCTTCAATCTCTTGTAATGATTTTTCTTTCGTTTGATTTGAAGACCGCTGACGGATGTTCCTTAGCTTCAAGTAGCCCCAAAAATGAAAGCATCCTGAAGAAGGAAGTTTAATGCATGTATGATCTGAAACAAAAGAAGAAGAGACAAACACAGTAGCCTACATAACATAGTAATTCTAATTAGACATAGATTTAACAAGTGTGTAAAATGAGTCACTTTACTTTAATTTGAAAACCTAGCAGACATAGTGCGCTATATGTCACTTACCCTAAAATGTTCAAAACACAGCAAAAAGGCAAGACCTTAAAGAGGAGTGAAAAAAGAGCTAAGAAGAAAAGCACAGAGGAGAGTGCGTGAGCAGCGGTAGGCGTAGAGTAAAGGTGCCCCCTGCCTGGTGGGATGATGAATGCCTCCCAGGCCCCAAACCAGACCAAGAGTGAGATAGAGAAAGACACAGGGATGGTGGATTGAAGTTGTCCCATCAAAGTGCAAATGAAGCCAGGTGATTTGTCTAAAGCTATGACTATGTCAGTTATGGAAATTAGCGGTCATCTTGTCTGAAACACTGTCGCAGAAATCACATATTCACATTTGAATCATTCCTTCTTCAGTGATTCAGTATTATATTATTATTAATCAGTTATTGGGAGATGAGAGGCTCTGTGACTCTTACTATTGGAAAAAGCGCAACGACTAACTTGTATCACGTGAGACACCTCAGCTTATATAATTGCAGTGACGTCAGTTGCCAGCGTTCATGTCAGACAGTTTACGTTACTCATAGTTTCTTGTGAATTAGCACGTTCATCTTGTGAATAATGTTATATATTTGGTGTTATATCGCTAGTAAAAGTACAGTAGGAATTGCAGGAAATCTAGAATGCATAGAAAGAATACATTTATTTATTCAAAACTTGGTAACACTTTACAATACAGGTGCACTAATTTGCATTAATTCATGCTTAACTAATGCACAGATAATCATGAGTTAATGTATGACTCATGAAGAACTAAACCATTTATTAATAATTACTGCATCAGCAACTAATGAACATTCTATATGATTAATGGATTAAGTAATCAATAAATTGTTATTAGTTAAATGTGTCATAATGTATTAATTCCTTAATAACATTATATTAACTAATAGTGTCAATTAACGTGTTAATTACCACAACGGGTCAAAGCCATGCATTTCAACTTCCAGCTGTCTGCTTTAATTAATCATTAGCTAATGATTTGCAAATGTTATGCCTTTACTTGTTGAGGCACATGACTATTAACTAATTGTTAAGTAATATGTAATTGTGGTTATGGCTTTTGAATTAATTTTGAAGTAGTTAATAGTCATGTGCCTCAACAAGTAAAGTCATAACATAATGATACCTTTCTAAATCATTAGCTAATGATTAATTAAAGCAGACAACTGGAAGTTGAAATGCATGGCTTTGACCGTTGTGGTAATTAACACGTTAATTGACACTATTAGTTAATATAATGTGTTATTAAGGAATTAATACATTATGACAGATTTAACTAATAACAATTTATTGATTATTTAATCCATTAATCATATAGAATGTTCATTAGTTGCTGATGCAGTAATCATTAATAAATGGTTTGGTTCTTCATGAGTCATACATTAACTCATGATTATCTGTGCATTAGTTAAGCATGAATTAATGCAAATTAGTGCACCGTATTGTAAAGTGTTACCAAAACTTTATATTTTTGTTTACCTTCATTCATTAAAAAGCTTTATCATTATTAGGCATAGCCTACACAGCAGACATAAATCATTACAATTCAAGTCTAATTTATTTTGTTGAAACCTGAAAGCCATAGAGAGAACACACTTTTTCATTAAACAACAATATAAAACAATATTTATAATTAAATTATTCATTTTATCTTTATTCATTAAAATGCATTATATCAGCAGCATCATGGCAGTCATAATCTTATTATAATTGGTAAAACCTAAAAGCCAAAGAAAGAAAACAGCGATATTGTTTATTTTCTTTAGACAATTTAATATCACTCAGTATTACACAGCCCAATTAAATAGGTCTGCTACTACACATTTTCTTGCAATGCCGTAAATGAGTCCTACCTGTAGCAACATTCCCTACTCTGCCTTCTTTTAAAAAACTCAAATTTTATTAAGGTAAACTCTACATAGCTATAGTTCCCAACGAAAGTATAATGTAAAACATCTTGAAGATTTCATTCAGTGATAAGGTTCTCTTCCATTGATATCCATAAAAAACAACAACAACAACAACAACAACAAAAAACAGCTAAAGGTTGCAGGCTTGCCTTCCAGCGGCTTTGCTTTTCGGACACAGCATTAGTTTTCACTTACACCATTTGCCTGAGTTGCAGTCATTCATTCATTGTTATGGGCCGTGTTTGAAATCGCTCCCTATACCCTTAAATAGGGCACTATTTGAGGGGACAGCTATTTGTAGTGCTGTCCGAAACCATAGTAGACGTTGAGTGCACTCATTCAATCCCACAATTCACCGCAATAACAAGTGATGTATGCTCAATAGCTAGAGAATACCCATAATGCACTGTTAGTATAGGGTATAGGGGGCGATTTTGAACACAGCAATGGTTTCTGATTAGCTATACACCTGTTACCTGTTCCGTTTATTACCATCCTTAGAGTATTTAAGCCCTCAGTTCTCCTCTGTTCATTGTCTCTCGTCAATGTTATGTGACTTATGTGTAGTGTTATATATCTTTGTGTTCATTAAAAGTATTATGTTTGCTCATTCTGCATCACATCTGCATTTGCCTGCACTCTCAGAAAAAAAGGTACAGTGCTGTCACTGGGGCGGTACCCTAAGGTACAAAAGTGAAAAGGTACATCTTTGTACCTTACTAATGGACTAATGGACAATTATAAACAATTTTCTCTTTATTCATTAAAAGGTACATATCAGTACTTTAAGAGTGCATATTAGTACCTTTTTGGTTTTGTACCTTAGGTTACCGCCCCAGTGACAGCAATGTACCTTTTTATCTGACAGTGTGGGGGAAAAAATAAAAGAATGTTGCCTTGACAACTAACTACAATAAATTGAAGCACTAAAATAGAAATAAATAAAAAATAAAACCGAACATTAATGTCCTGTAGAGAATGGCGCAAAGGACATGGTTTTGATTCAGTATAAGTTGCTTTGGATAAAAGCGCATACCAATTGCATTAATGTAAAGCTAAAACTGAAATAAATTACTAAGCATAGTTTTTTAAATATTTTTTTTAAATAAAATCGACAAAAGCAGAACAAAATTAATAAAAATAAACTAACAAAGAAAGCTAATTCAAAATATTAATAAAAACTATAACAGTATATAACAGTAATCAGCTAATGGAAATTAGGTGACATTTTAGCCTGATACTGGCACAATGTCCCATGCATGGTGATCTCAATGCATGCTCATTTGTCCATTATTTGAGTGTCTCAAAATTATATGTGGTCAAAAGTTTCATTTAAAATACAAAACCGATTCCAAAAAAGTTGGGACACTGTACAAATTGTGAATAAAAAAGGAACGCAGTAATTTACAAATCTCATAAACTTATATTTTATTCACAATAGAATATAGATAACATCAAATGTTGAAAGTGAGACATTTTGAAATGTCATGCCAAATATTGGATCATTTTGGATTTCATGAGAGCTACACATTCCAAAAAAGTTGGGACAGGCAGCAATAAGAGGCCGGAAAAGTTAAATGTACATAAGGAACAGCTGGAGGGCCAATTTGCAACTTATTAGGTCAACTGGCAACATGATTGGGTATAAAAAGAGCCTCTCAGAGTGGCAGTGTCTCTCAGAAGTCAAGATGGGCAGAGGATCACCAATTCCCCCAAAGCTGCAGCCAAAAATAGTGGAGCAATATCAGAAAGGAGTTTCTCAGAGAAAAATTACAAAGAGTTTGAAGTTATCATCATCTACAGTGCATAATATCATCCAAAGATTCAGAGAATCTGGAACAATCTCTGTGCGTAAGGGTCAAGGCCGGAAAACCATACTGGATGCCCGTGATCTTCGGGCCCTTAGACGGCACTGCATCACATACAGGAATGCTACTGTAATGGAAATCACAACATGGGCTCAGGAATACTTCCAGAAAACATTGTCGGTGAACACAATCCACCGTGCCATTCGCCGTTGCCGGCTAAAACTCTTTAGGTCAAAAAAGAAGCCATATCTAAACATGATCCAGAAGCGCAGGCGTTTTCTCTGGGCCAAGGCTCATTTAAAATGGACTGTGGCAAAGTGGAAAACTGTTCTGTGGTCAGACGAATCAAAATTTGAAGTTCTTTTTGGAAAACTGGGACACCATCCGGACTAAAGTGGACAAGGACAGCCCAAGTTGTTCTCAGCGCTCAGTTCAGAAGCCTGCATCTCTGATGGTATGGGGTTGCATGAGTGCGTGTGGCATGGGCAGCTTACACATCTGGAAAGGCACCATCAATGCTGAAAGGTATATCCAAGTTCTAGAACAACATATGCTCCCATCCAGATGTCGTCTCTTTCAGGGAAGACCTTGCATTTTCCAACATGACAATGCCAGTCCACATACTGCATCAATTACAACATCATGGCTGCGTAGAAGAAGGATCCGGGTACTGAAATGGCCAGCCTGCAGTCCAGATCTTTCACCCATAGAAAACATTTGGCGCATCATAAAAAGGAAGATGCGACAAAGAAGACCTAAGACAGTTGAGCAACTAGAAGCCTGTATTAGACAAGAATGGGACAACATTCCTATTCCTAAACTTGAGCAACTTGTCTCCTCAGTCCCCAGACGTTTGCAGACTGTTATAAAAAGAAGAGGGGATGCCACACAGTGGGAAACATGCCCTTGTGCCAACTTTTTTTGAGATGTGTTGATGCCATGAAATTTAAAATCAACTTATTTTCTCATTTTAAACATTTGATATGTCATCTATGTTGTATTATGAATAAAATATTGAAATTTGTTATTTCCACATCATTGCATTCCTTTTTTATTCACAATTTGTACAGTGTCCCAACTTTTTTGGAATCGTGTTTGTATTTTAAGCTATTAATTTGATCTACATACAGTATAAACATTGCAGGTACAGTCACTATATGTGTAACATACTGCCCCAAGACACAAAGGCTGAGGATCCAAATGCAGTTTTTTTAAAGGGGCAATCCAGACACATAATCCATTGTACAGGCAATGGGTCAATAGACACAAGCAGGCAGTCCAAACACAACAGGGCAGGGAACACAGGCAAGCGATCCAAAAACCAAGAGACATGAAACTGGGAAACCGCTCAGAATTGCAGTGCTACACCTAACAAGACTTCACAGTGAATGACAGCGGGACCATGGTTTAAATAGGCTGAGGTGATGAGGCTAATGACACACAGGTGTAAATAATGATGGCTGATGAGTCCAGGCAAAGGATTATGGGTAATGTAGTTCTTGAATGTCTGACAATAGTCTGGGGTGGAGTGCCCTCTGGTGGTAGACACGGGCACTCTCACTGGTGATCGTGACAATATGGTTATGCAGAAAAAAACACATTCCTAATTAATATTGCTACATCTAAATTCATCATCCTTTCTCTCTTCTTAATCCATATTAAGTGCAGTGTGATCAAATGCTCCATTTCTCAAATGACCAAAAACTCAGAAAAAAATTAGGGAAAATCCATGGAAAAAGGGCAGAGTTTGCAATATAAGCCAAATGCTCCTTGCCTTTAATCTATAAAAAATACTAAATTACTGCATTATCTTCATGCTGAACAGCAATGACCAACATGAAGGGGATTCTTTGAACTAATAAGTGGAAACAAATGGCCTTTGAGATAAAAATCCTCCTAGAAGCTGATGACTACAATGGACACTCTTAATATGTCCAAGTTCAGTCAATTCACCATGATTTCAGTTGAATTAAATGACTCTGCTTTGATGGATGTTAGCGTGACCCTAAAAGCAAATTTTCTTCTGAAAGTTATTCGTAATGTCACAGTAATTGTAGGCACTAGATACAAAAAAACACATTGCTTTCAATAAATCACATTGCATCTACTGTATGTACATTACAGAGAAAAGAAAAAAAACTTTTATGTATACATATTAAATTTAGCACCATAATATGTAACAACATTTTTGTTTTGTTACACAAATGATTATTATTTGTATCCCTTTAACTGACTGTTAAACTTGATGTCATATGAGGTTTTGCCTGATTTTGAATACTCTTAAAGGTGCTCTCAGTAATTTCTTGTTGATCTTAAAGTGCGATCACATTTGTTTGGTGAATTTTTGTTGGTGAAATGCAGTTATTTCAATAGGAATAGAAGTCTACATGAGGGTGAAAGATCTCTCGATGCAGATTTTGCAATGGGTTCAAGTTGGTCGTGTGGATTCGCCACACTGACGAACAGAAAGCTGCTTGATTTTAAAGTGACTTCTGTGTATGATCATGCAAAAATTCAAATAAATGTGACCTTCTTTAGCAGCATGAATGTAGCATAACTCTTGGTTACCAGTGTCTTTGTAGAAATTCTCTATTTGCAGTCAGAATGAATCAATTTATTCCACAAAAGGAAAACATGAAAAAAAAGGATGGTTACCTATTCAGCTGGTCATGTGGTTTCAACATGGCTGCCACCATAAGGAAACCATAAGGAGACCATGGGGTTTTTCTCAAATGGAAGGATCCTACGAAGGCTGCATATCCTGGCAGCCACGTCATCAAATGTCGCTGAAGGCCATATCAATTTGAAGGATCCTTGGAAGGCAACCTTCGTTTTGCATCCTTCATTCGGCCTGTTTTGAAGGATGCATCAGATGTATTCACTGTCATTCACTGTATTGCATTAATACAAAAGCCAGTTAATATAAAGTTTTGTAATACAAAATATTTTTCCAAAATTAAGTTTTAATATTATTGATAGTATTTAATAATATTTTGTGCCGTGACCGCGGGGACAGGAACATGTGTGATGTAGCCATGCACACTTACTAGACTGTCTCATTCTAGCATTTAATTGCTGAGGAGGACACTAGTACAAGCCTCAGAAGGACTGGACTAGGAAGGACGCAGTCTCGGTAGGATGCAGGCTTCCGTTTGAGAAATACCCCATGGCTGCCACCATGTTAACCCTTTCTCCTTTTTCCGGGTTTCCGTGTTTTCACTGTTATACGCTAGGGGACGCTATGACATCTTCTGAAAGATTACTGGATCTCCTGATCAAAGCACATGCGAAGAAGCAGCAGAAACAAGCAATATCATATGCATATGTAGAAAAACGATCACCAACATTAAACAGCATATAAATCAAAACTACATAATGTTACTGAATGAAATGTCGACCCAGGATGAGCTATAAGACTGCAAGCTTTGGGGGTGTTGATGAACTCGATTTATTCCATGTATGGTTTGATCATCATTCGGAATCCAATCCAGTGGTCTTTGACAAAATCGTGATTTGATCAGCTTTTTGCTCAAAATGTTGCTTTTTTAAAAAGTGAAACTTACCCATATTCAAGTGTTGATAAAAGAGAATGCATGAAGCTGTATATATATATATATATATATATATATTTTAAAGCAGAGGGTCTTTTCTTTCTTTTTTGATGTTTTGCATGTTCAGATATTTATACAACAAAATAATCTGGTGGCCATAACATTTTTGTGAAAATTATCAAAAATGCTGGCGAGGAAAGAGTTAAACAAAACAGCTTTTATTCTTCATATCATGAAATATTAATATGTCAAAAAGACTATTTACAGTTTAAAAAAAATATTATTTATTTCTTATATGTTAAATTTTGGGGAAAAAATGAGTGCACCTTAAAGAAGCAGCATTAGCTCAAATAGCTTGTGCTAAACAATACATCAAAGCTATTAGTCTAGGAATCAGTTTTAGCTGTTGCTACCATCCCTGCTAGTGTGGTTGCAATACTAACAGCCCGAATGAGGATGAAACTGATCAGTTATGACAGATTTCGGCTATCGCCGCACATTCAGGGTGTCAGACTGATTAGCAACACTCAATATAAAGTGAAGAAGAGTAAGGGTGGGGGGAAGAGAATCAAGCTGCGCTCGCTGACAGAACCACACAGTAATCTGCTCCATGTTATAGCAGCTTCAGACAGCGTCACTTTAGATGTTGTTCTATCTGAGAATATATTTCAGCTAATGAAAATGTCCTGCTGGCTTTTTACCACTGGGGGGTGGATTTGAAATGTGGGTTGCACTCACAGATAAGGCAATTATCGGTCTTTATGTTCTACCCACTGAAATGTTTTTAATCATACACACAAACAAAAGACAGGCCCACTTGCCCAAGTGCACATTTCCCTCAACTGCAGATAGACATGTTTTTCTTGGCACATGTTACTTCCTTCACACTTGATAAAACATATCAAGGTCAGACAGCACTGCATGTGCCCTTGACCAGCTCTGGGTCTGTGGGCATGCAGGAGGGATGTGTTTAGAATAGGGGAGCGTAAGATAAAGACCAGTGAAGGTCACCCTGTTATATGGTGTTTGTGTCCTATTTAGGCTGACCTGGGATCAGTTTTGTCATTCTTTATTAATAGTTGCTGCTGAGAAACAGGGTAACTCCATATCAGTGGAAAAATATCTGCCAAAAGTAGAAAATAGGGGTTGAGTCTTTTAGATAGGGTTCCTACATCCCTTGGGAGAAAACAAACATTGAGGAGACATTGTTCATTTGTCTTAAATTGTAAGCCATGGGTTCTCAACCCCTAATCAAACACAACTGAACAAAGTAATCAAGCTTCAGGATTACTAGAAAGTTATTGGCAGGTGAGTTTGATCTAAACTCGAAAGTGGACATTGAGGGCCAGAATTGAGAACCCCTGTTTTAAGCACACAGAGAGGGAGAATATGTCCTTTTTATCACATAGTAGAACATCTAAATCTAATATAAATAATATGTACTAACTATTATATAATATATGATCTATTTGATGAAAAATACACTAAAAACACAATTTTGTGACATATTATTACAATTTAAAATAACTCTTTTCTATTTCAATATATTTATGCGATTTATTCCTGTGATGGCAAAGCTAAATTTTCAGCATGATCTTTTTTTGGTGCTCAAATTTTTTTAAATTTCCATCAATGTTGCAAACAGTTGTGCCACTTAATATAAAAACCATGATATTTCTTTCAGGATCCTTTGATGAATAGATCAAAAAGCATTTATTTGAAGTAGAAATCTTTTGTAAAATTAGAAATATCATTTAAGATCAATTTCACATCGCCCCACCCCCTGCAAAAAAAGGTGTTTATGTATGTATGTAATACAATGTAGAATAGAAATGAATAGAGTCAAAATAAATTCACAATTCACAACTTTTTCTTGCAAAACAATCATAATCGGATGGAATAAGTCGTCAAGTCACCTTCATTTATATAGCGCTTTTTACAAGATTGTTTTTTTTAAAGCAGCTCTACAGTGATAAAAGGAAATGTATCCAAGAAAGATCGTTTTGGCTGTACAGCAGATCTAGAAAATAGTTATTTGTTCAGCTTAACCCTTGTGTATTGTTCAAATTCACTACCCTTTCGTTATGTTCAGGATGAAAACATCCACTAAATTAAACTGCTGTAAAAATGTATCAAATAAATAAATGTTTTCACATTGTTTTGCATAAATCTGTTAATCAACCTCAGACCTGATCAAAACTACTTAAATATGATTTTTACTTTAATTGCCAAGTTCATAAATTATGTCACTGATTTGGGGGGGGACACACACAAAATTACTTATTTTCAATATAAAAAGTGTTTGTGGACTGGACTTTTTAAACCTTTTATCACAGTCTTGGGCATGTGAAGGATTAGTAACAACATTGGCTTTGATGCATTGTTAGTTTTTGTGCAGCGTCAGATTTAAAAAAAAATTTCTCCCTCATTTATATGCTGTTATACTCCATATAACTCCATAAGCCAGAAACTAAGGCACCGTCCACACGAAGCCAGAGATTTCCCTATCCAATCTTTTTTCTCCCCTCGTCTCAAGAAATATCTGCGTGCACACGAAACCACTGAAACTGACTCAAAACAATGTAGTATATATGCCAGACCAGTATGTGACGCTGTAATTCTGTCACAGAAATACACTAAAAATGGAGAAGAAGAGTTGTGTTAGAAGGGTACAGCAACGGTTGGAAGGCAAAATCTCACAATAAAAAAAACAAACAAAAAAAATAAATACATTTGCAACTTACCAGATTGTGTTTTATTAACGCCGTGCCCCAACCCTACCCTTACAATAATGCAAATACAGTTATTAAATGATGCAATATTGATGTGCGCATGCCCAGTGCCCGTAGTTGTATCCCTTTCTAGTTTTTCCCATGCGGTACGTGGTGTGATGACATCACCGTTTCACAGAATATACAGATTGGCTGTATATGCAAGGGTGTTGTTTTCGGATTTATCCACTCTGGGACCCAATTTCAGGCTCCTAAAATGCCGGAACCGTCTGGACAAAACGCTGATACAGTACAAAATTTTTACGTATACAGCTAAACGCGTCTCCGTGAGGACGGGGCCTAAGCCTTTATATGGTTTTCCCTGTTTTCCCAACAGGGAAAACCACCAACAATCAGAATGCTTGATTATATGGTGTCATGGCTTTGCAATCCAAAAATGTGGTTATAATGGGGTCAAAAACAGCCATGAACAGTAAATGAGGGAGAATTTCTTTTTAAATCTGATGTTGCAATGCATCAAAGCCAATGTTGTTACTAATCTTTGACATGCCCAAGACTATGATAAAAGGTAAATAAATAAATAAATAAAAATACAGTTTACAATCACTTTTTATATTGAAAATAAGTCATTTTGTGTGTGTTTCTTTCCCCCTCAAATCAGTTTTGAATCAGTTTTTGAAAATCATTTATGAACTTGGCAATTACAGAGTAAAAATCCTGGATTTTTTTTAAACATTTAGTAGTTTTGATCAGGACTGAGGTTGATACATTTTTACAGCAGTTTAATTTAGTGGATGTTTTCATCCCGAACATAACGGAAGAGTAGTGAATTTGCCCGCAGTGTATTGTTGAGTTTTTTAATATTTCAAAGCATTTTCCCAAAATATGGGCCAAAATAAGATTTGTCACCTAAAGTCATTCTATTTGCTGAAACACAGAGAAAGTTGTGGCCAAATTAAAACTCAACAGCACCCCATAGTGGATGAAAACATCCCCAACATAACATAAGAGTTAAGTAAGTTTTTGATTGATTGATTCATTTCCAAATTCAAAATAATTAGTCATTAACTTAGGGGCTAAATAAGATACTTGAATACCAGAGGGTGTAGTCACAACATCTACCAGGAGCTAAAAGCACAGTGCTAACCACCCAAACCTTTACGCACTTGCTCCAATTCAAACGTCCAAGACATGTGACCCTCATCTCAGAACCTGATTGGTGAGTCTGATGAAACACTGAAAGTGCCTAATGAGATCCTATCCACGCTGGTATCTCTAACCTCAAATAGAGGCCCGCATGCGCAAACATTAGCTTACTTCACTGTTGTTCTTTTGTGTAGAGGGGAAGGAGTGAGAGTTTTTACTTAGGATGGGGGATCTCATGTTGACCATAGCGGAGCCCTGCCGTGCCCCCCTCCTCTCTCTTGTTCCCCCCACGCTGAGCAGGGAGGCTATGTGATCTTTTTTCAAAGTCAACAAAAGAGTGGGGACACAGTTGGGCGGCAGAGGGGAACAGAGGGACGGAGCGTAGCAACAGACTCCTGCTGAGGGCACTGGGACTGAACTACGCAACCAATTCACATGAATCAACTGTCAGCTAGATTGTTTAGGAGCTTTTTGTACTGCAGGAGACAGTTTGATTCACTTTGATTCATCTGAAATGACACACTGGATTTTTAGTCTTGATTTATGGTTCATGTGGGCATGCCATTTTGGAGTTTTGTGGTGTAAATGCGCCTTCAGAGCGTGTAAATGTTTGTGCTTCTACATTTTAAACTTTTCAAGTTCCATCACCAGCTTAGCTCAGCATTTTCAGACTGGTTTATGATGGTTAGAGCTGGTTTGGAGCTAGTGGATCATATAGCCACGCTTTTCACCAGCATAATATTTCTGGTGAAGCTGGTTAAACAAGGAATACTTGCTGGTGAAGCTAGTTAAGATAACCAGAACCCCATGAGCTGCTGGTCTTTTCGACAGGGATATAACAAACGAAAACGAAAAAAAAGTTTTTTAAATTGTATATTTAACCGATAGATTTCCTCTTGTCCCCCACAAAGTACTGACAGAAACTTGGAGGTCATTGAAGTTAAGCCTTTTTATGTCTCTTCTCTTAGTCCAAACCATGGCCTTAACAAAGTTTTGTGGAGTTACAATGAGCTGTAAGGAGACAGGGTACGGAAGACAGGGCAAAAGAAGGAAAAGTGTGGGAGAGAGTGGAGAAAGGCCACGGAGAAGTGAGCATCAAAGGCAGAGGATCTCAGCATGCTCCTGTAGCAGTGTGTGAACTCCCACCCTAAGACACACAGCAAAGCCCCAGCGCACACACACACACTCACACACACCCATCTCCTCCACCCCTCCGGACGAGTCCTCAGCAGTAATTAAAACCATCTCCCCCACTGTTCCAGAATCTCATTAAATCTCAGCACCCTTCCGTTTTCCTCCTTTCACCCATCCAACCACCAAAAACCATCCGACACAACCAAGACTAAACCTAACACATTCTTGAGCTAATCATAGTGTTGCATAGTGTTGAAATGGAGGTTGGGCGTCAATCACAAAAACATTTTTCCACTTTCAGCTCCATCAGAAACAGGAAATATCCAGTGAGCTCTGATGAGTTCACTCCCTAAACCGTATCCCTCATTTGAAACAGCATACGAAAACATGCTTTTATTTAAAGTTTGTATATGAGAGTGTTTTGCATCATAGTTTTATTTATGACTGGTATAAAGATATAAAAAGCAATGTAACCTTTTGTTAATATGTACAACATTATAAACAGTAAATACATTTTTATTTTTATTTATTTATTTTTAGATAAATGAATGAACAATTCTGGTGAGAACATCAGACTTGAAATAATGAAATTACAATAAAAAGTGTAGGCCTATTCACATTTTTGTCTATCCATCTAAAGTCTGTGAAATCAAAACTTTCACATATCAAAAAGTACAAAAAGAAATTGTAAAAGTATATGAACCAAACTGTTTCATAGGTTTCTATTAATATAAACATTGATTAAATATAGAAATAGTACACTGCATTTATGAATCAATTCATTTATGAAAGCAACATTTGATAGAGTCCAAATTGTCCTCTCTCATACTGAACAGTTTGATTCGTTCTAGTGAATCGGTTTGTAAACAGTTCTCTCTCTCATATAGCATTGAACAGTCCCATTTGGTTCTTCCTAAATGGTCCATTCTCTTCTATTGAACAGTCTGATTCATTCTAGTGATTTGGTTTGGTTTGTCCAAACCTGCCCTTTCTCTCATATTGCACAGTTCGATTCATTAGTGAATCGGTTCATCATAAATGGTTCTCTCTCATGTAACATTGTGAAGTCTGATTCATTAGTGATTCAGTTTGTCCTAAACCGCCCTCTCTCTCTTATATTGCGTTGAACACTCTGATTCATTCTAGTGAAATTATTCTTCATAAACTGATCTCTCTCATATATTGTTGACAAGACCAATGGGGGTTATGCGCAACAAAATTGGTCGCATCGCTTCTGATTCAAGACACTTGTATGTGCTATGTTAACTACATAGAGCCGTATTAAATCAGTTTGCTCTCATATAGAATTGAGAACACTGATTCATTCAAGTGATTTGGTGGTGTCCAATCCTGATCCTGGAGGGCCACTGACCTGCAGAGTTTAGCTCCAAAATTAAACATACCTGAACCAGCTAATCAAGGTCTTCAGACTCACTAGAAACTTCCAGGCAAGTGTGTTGGAGGTTTTTTGAGATAAACTGTGCAGATTGTTGGCCCTCCAGGAGCAAGATTGGACACCCCGGTTGAACCAAATCAGTTTGAGGTACATTATGAGATGTTTCAACTGTAATTCCTCACCATCAGCATTAACAAGTGTGCATCAATGACTGATGGAACATTAAAGTTTGCAAAACAAATCTTGTTCCATCCTTTATCTTTACTCAAAGTAGTAAGAATGACAGACAATTTGCATTAATAGACAGTTTTAGGTAATACTGCAGCTCACAGCTGGTTTACAGTATTATTTCAGTGAGACAGTAACAACGAGTTAACAGTGAGTTACAGTGAGTTAGCCGGTTAGCCAGATACCTACACAATGTGAAACACAATAAACACATTGTAGAGCACAGCGTCTTCTCGACATGATGCTATCCAGTATCCAGTATCCGCTTGCTGCAGTGTTTGAGGGGGTTCAAGTTTTCCCTGGTGTCCGCGCACACAATAAGTGGATGGGCAATATGCTAATGTTTCGTCTTGACGTCACAAAAAAACTATTTGTTTAATTGACTCAGAGTAGACTCTTACTTTTGAGAGACAATAACTTTATATGGTGCACTTTCAGATTTAAAAATTGACAGGATGTTTTCATTCACAATACATTGTTACACACTACATGAAAGGTAATTAAAAAAAAAAAAATTCTTAATAGGCACACTTTAATATGAATGAATTGGACTTGCCAACAATATGAGAGACAGAGAGAGAACCGTTTATGACGAATTAAATCACTAGAATGAATCAAACTGTTAAATATACGAGAGAGGACAGTTTAGAACGAACTGGAATGAATTGGGCTTCCCAAAGTTATAAGAGAGAGAAGATTCAGACTGACAAGCACCACATATGAAAGACAGAGAGTGCTTGATTTAGCAGTAATGTGACATTAAAAACAAATTTGTTTGGTAGTGCTACACAGCTTAAGTTAGTAGCATCTCTACGTTTAGTTAGTTACTCACCAATATTTATATGATATTTAGAATAAAGTCTTATATGTCTTATTGTCTTAATTGATGACTGTAATGTAAACTGACACTTAAAAAAGACTTGACATTGTAAAATGCCTGACATGGATAACAACTCATCCAGTGATCATCATACTTCACTTTTGCTCCACTTGGCACCCTAGAAGCATCATAACCTGACCCGCTTTACCAGCATGGACTATTGCTGCACAAGCCCCAATCTCTCCCAGTCTGGCACAGCTACAAAGCGGGCACTCCAAGCAGCTCGTATCAGACTGGCACAGGTGTGATAGCTGAAGCGTTTGCCCGTTCTCCGGTCTGTGAGCCAAATCAAAGCAAGAAACCCAGCTTCCAGTCCATTACAGCTGCAACGCATAACATGTTGAGAGGCGTGTGAGAGTCATGTGAGGATGGGGGTCTGATTTACATTTTTAATGATACATGGAGACAAAGGTTCAAAGGGAAGCACTGTAGAGAGAGAGAGAGAGAGAGAGAGAGAGAGAGAGAGAGAGAGAGAGAGAGAGAGAGAGATGGCTCATGCTACTAAATTCAGATTGCTCTTGAGGCAAATTTTAAGTCTGAGTTATAGTGTCAAGTAAACCGTGATTGTGTAAATGATTTAGTTTAAAACAACAACAACAACAACAGAAAAAAAAACTCTTGGACTTTTCAGAATAAATGGTGAGCCGTGGATGAGTCGACTTGCCATTTGTAAGACAAATCTGAATTTGTGATTAGGAAAAACAAAACAAAAGGGCCATATGAAAGTTAAACAATTAAGATTAAGACCATTAATATATCTGATAAACAACATAAAAAAATGACACCTGTACTGTACTGCACACAAACCGAAAACAGTAAATATATAATTATAAAACAAATTAATAAAGAGAAAATGTAAGTATAAAGGATTTTAAATTAAATTAGATAATTAATCATTTTTAATAGAATATCAGTAGCAGACAGAATTACAATGTGATGAAAACAGAATTCAACAGATGAAGACGTTTTTGTTTTGTTTTGTTTGGTTCTTTCTGTTTCATGGAAAGTTTAAAGACCCATGAAATCAAAATGGAAGTTTTTGGCTTTTAGTATAAAAACTTACTGTTATCTATAAGCTAGAGTGCTCCAAAACAATGACAAATTTCGCGTTTAGAAGATATAAGCATTCAAAACTTATGCAGTTTCTCACTTGCCCCAATATGGATCAGTTATTTTGATGGCGTCACTCTGCATTTCAGCTTCTCGTCAGATTTTCTGTCCAATCAAATGGTCTCTAGAATTTGAAGCGTCCCGTTCCCCATTATAAATAGATGCTGAAGCTATTTTCTACATGGCGAATGGCACATAGTGCACTATATAGGGGATAGGGAATGATTCACATAGTGTAAATATGCTTTCCATAGGGTCGAATGAAGTCTGGTTTCACGTTAGTTGACACGCGAACCACCGCAGTGCACACATAGTCTGCTAGACACGATAGCACAGAGTGGATATGCACGCAGACTACAAAACATATCGGACCCATTAGAATTTTGCACAGAATGCTATATTTTAATAGACTGGGTAAACCCAGCCTGATCTGCCGGCGATTTGATTTCACCTCGCAACTCAGTCTGGAAACCTGTACATTCATTTATCCAGCTTCTGTTACACTTTTGCGGGAATCAATCACAGACTGGCTTATCCACCTGGCGGGTTTAACACAATGACAGATAGAGAAGCGATGGATCGATGCCCGTTGATCACGCCTCTTGTGGTCTAATTGGTTGAACGACTATCCAATTGCATACAGGGTCATTCGAATTAAGCCTGTTGATCACACCTCTTGTGGTCTGATTGGTTGAACGACTATCCAATTGTGTGCAGAGTCATTTGAATTATGCTCATTTATCACACCTCTTGTGCTTCCTGTTTCAGTGGAAATTACAACATATTGAACAGTGGGTCTTTAAGGGGAAAGAACGAATGAACGAACAAATGAATGAACAAACTAATAATAATATTTTTGTTTTTTCAGACACAGATTTTTCTGGTGTCAGATTTTTTTTTTTTTATTAGAGAAATTGCATATGGAACTTTGCTAAAAGCCTAACATAAAAAAGATAAAGCTGTGCATCTACAAAATGTGCACTTTCTATTAATATCAGGTTGCATTTATAGGCTATCTAGGTAATTTGTGGATTAATAAAAGGCAAAAAAAGGATCTCTCCCAATTGGAAATCAAAATCAAAAGGGTATGAAATGAGGTCAGCAAATTAAACACACACACACACACACACACACACACACACACACACACACACACACACACACACACACACACACACAAAAGACGGTCGCATCAAGTACTCAATGAACATAATGTGTAATTGTACAGAAAAAGAAAAAAAATGCATATGTAATCTTCATCTTTTCTAACATTAATAATTCCATATTTACTATGGTGGCTCTGGCAGACAGCTTGTACTTGCTGTTGGGCACTATATGCTGCGCTTTGTTTATAGTGGGTGTATGTTATAAGAAACTGTCTTGATAATGTTCCTACGAGGCTAACAATCTCACTCTCTGTCTTTCTCTCTCACAGAAGATAAAAACGCGACCACAAGCTGGTTCGCTGCCAAACGCAAAGTAGTGAACAGCTAGCTAACTGACTCTCTCTCTCTCTCCTTCTCTCATCCTCTCTTTCTATCCTCTCTTTTTTCTTTGAGAAAGCCTTTGAAGTTAGCAGGGGGGCCTGTGCTCTCGCAGTGATGGTAACGAATGATACTTTAAGCGATTCTTTTTTATCCGGGCTAGCTTAATGAAAGATTAATGGGTTTGATATTTTCCTTGTTTATGTTTTATTTAAAAAGTAAGCCGTGGTCCTTGGAACCTGTTAAAACGCTACTTGGCAGAAGCTGTAATGATTTTGAGGATCAGTGGGACTCTCATCTTTTGTACAGACAAAAGAAAGTCATATCTGTTGATTGACTCTTGTGTCTCAGTGTGTTGACACACTACTCTCGATGAACCTTCAACTTTGGTAATTTAAACATATTTACTAATTTCTAAGCATAAGTACTTGTGGCAACATTGAATGCTAGCAGCTTTCACTCCATCAGAAGAATGAAAAAGATGACCGCAATCAAAGTCTTTTTAAGGCAAGTCAGTTCACTCAGCGGCCATCTTGGCCACACCCCCAGGCAGCTACTGTCTGTCTAGGCAATATGCATACAAGAAGGAAAGACCAAGGTGTCACGGCTTTGTTATACTTCACCTGATCTGCAGAGGTTGGCATAGAGTTGCTGATGTTTAATATCCCTGACTACCTCTGCGGTCCCATTTAGCCACTTGTTAGCAACCGCCTTTTTCAAAAAAAGTAAAAGATTTTTTTAAAATCACAAGAAGGTATTAATGATGTGGTTTATGTTGTAGATTAAACCATGAAAATATCTTGAGCTTGTGTTTACCACAGACCTTATTTCAGGTAGCTATTTAACCAAAAACCCACTGACTTCAGCACAATGGGTCCGGAAGTGCTAAAATGCTAACTCATTTTAGCCTACACAATACTGGTAAATTCTGCAGCACTCTATGGGTGCGTCTCAATCAGCTCCCTAGCTTCCTATAGGTTGTAAATCTGTATTCTGTACACAAATTTGGGCGCTATAGGACATTAAGGAACCTGGCTCACTACACATTGGGACATTGATAATGCTATTTCCGGCGACATGACAACGTACTCATTGAATGTTAGCTGTCTAGCGATGTATGTTTATGCTAACATAATTAAATAATGGTTTGTATTAAAAAAAAAAAACATCTATCACGTGTTATTATGTGTAGTGAGTTGGCTGACGTGATTTATGTTTCACTCTTCAGAACTTCCATTTAGGGAACATAGTGAGCATCGATACTCCCTGGTTTTCTCTGTGCATTGTGGGACTATTTAATGAGCGAACGTTTCAGTGCAACGGAAGGATTTTGCGGCTGAGACAGCACTTGAAAATGGCCGACTCCCTGATCAAGTAGGGCTCGCTGCATGCATTCTGCGGTGGACATCCAACCCCGCCCACATCCAAGTGTGATGTCAGAAGCCACGCCCGTGTCCAAAATGTTCTGATTGAAAGGGTTTTTTTAGGCATAAGTTTTGAGTGAGTTTCTATGCGGTCTGCCATAAAAAGAGAAATATAAGAAGTAAATGAAAAAGAATTAGGTGTGACTTTTAAGTCTTCTCTATGCTTCTTCCTGTTTCAAAATTAACAAGGAAGTGCAATTTGTTTCCCAAACCATGTCAGCAGAAATCCCGCCCTGCAACTAATTTCATTGGTTAAGGTATTTTCAGGGTGGTTTTGCAAAAAGTTTTAAATTCATTTTTAAATTAATTATTATTAAATTAATATACAAACCCGATTCCAAAAAAGTTGGGACACTGTACAAATTGTGAATAAAATCAGAATACAATGATGTGGAAGTTTCAAATTTCAATATTTTATTCAGAATACAACATAGATGACATACCAAATGTTTAAACTGAGAAAATGTATCATTTTAAGGGAAAAATAAGCTGATTTTAAATTTCATGGCATCAACACATCTCAAAAAAGTTGGGAAAAGGCCATGTTTCCCACTGTGTGGCATCCCCTCTTCTTTTTATAACAGTCTGCAAACGTCTGGGGACTGAGGAGACAAGTTGCTCAAGTTTAGGAATAGGAATGTTGTCCCATTCTTGTCTAATACAGGCTTCTAGTTGCTCAACTGTCTTAGGTCTTCTTTGTTGCATCTTCCTCTTTATGATGCGCCAAATGTTTTCTATGGGTGAAAGATCTGGACTGCAGGCTGGCCATTTCAGTACCCGGTTCCTTTTACGCAGCCATGATATTGTAATTGATGCAGTATGTGGTCTGGCATTGTCATGTTGGATCAACATGTTGAAAATCAATGCAAGGTCTTCCCTGAAAGAGACGACGTCTGGATGGGAGCATATGTTGTTCTAGAACTTGGATATACCTTTCAGCATTGATGGTGCCTTTCCAGATGTGTAAGCTGCCCATGCCACACGCACTCATGCAACCCCATACCATCAGAGATGCAGGCTTCTGAACTGAGCGCTAAGAACAACTTGGGTTGTCCTTGTCCTCTTTAGTCCGGATGACATGGTGTCCCAGTTTTCCAAAAAGAACTTCAAATTTTGATTTGTCTGACCACAGAACAGTTTTCCACTTTGCCACAGTCCATTTTAAATGAGCCTTGGCCCAGAGAAGACGCCTGCGCTTCTGGATCATGTTTAGATATGGCTTCTTTTTTGACCTATAGAGTTTTAGCCGGTAACGGCGAATGGCACGGTGGATTGTGTTCACCGACAAGTATTCCTGAGCCCATGTTGTGATTTCCATTACAGTAGCATTCCTGTATGTGATGCAGTGCCGTCTAAGGGCCCGAAGATCACGGGCATCCAGTATGGTTTTCCGGCCTTGACCCTTACGCACAGAGATTGTTCCAGATTCTCTGAATCTTTGGATGATATTATGCACTGTAGATGATGAGAACTTCAAACTCTTTGTAATTTTTCTCTGAGAAACTCCTTTCTGATATTGCTCCACTATGTTTGGCCGCAGCATTGGGGGAATTGGTGATCCTCTGCCCATCTTGACTTCTGAGAGACACTGCCACTCTGAGAGGCTCTTTTTATACCCAATCATGTTGCCAATTGACCTAATAAGTTGCAAATTGGTCCTCCAGCTGTTCCTTATATGTACATTTAACTTTTCCGGCCTCTTATTGCTTCCTGTCCCAACTTTTTTGGAATGTGTAGCTCTCATGAAATCCAAAATGAGCCAATATTTGGCATGACATTTCAAAATGTCTCACTTTCAACATTTTATATGTTATCTATATTCTATTGTGAATAAAATATAAGTTTATGAGATTTGTAAATTATTGCATTCCTTTTTTATTCACAATTTGTACAGTGTCCCAACTTTTGTGGAATCGGGTTTGTAAATTAAATATAAAATAATTAGAGTGTTAATGCATGCAATTAATGTTTTCAGTTTAACTGGTTAAAAAATATGAACACAATTAACACAGCATCTATTTTTTTTTCTGTCATACTTGGGCTATAGCATTACATTATATGATCGTGCTCTTAGCGTGCCAGAATATAGTTCTATTTAACGCCTTAATGAATAACACACAGAATTATGCCAAAATGCCCGTTTTGTAGAGTATCCTAGAGCATTCTTAAATGAGTTAAATAACATCTTGAACTTAAAAAATTTAAGCGTGACAGTACGTCAAATCTGTCATGTTCGGCAGCGACAGATCTTAAAGTGACAGCAGCCTAATAAAAGTTAACAGAGAAAATTGTAGCTTTAATAAGGATTAATCTATATTTAATTTATCATTTATGCAGTGCAGACTGTTTGATAACATTATTCCATTATCCTTATATGCAATTATAATTACATTCAATCTGTATATATATAAGGCCACAGGTAAATATTACATTTATTATAATGGGTTCATGTGAAGATTGTTTTATGTGAAGTTCACTTAAATTAAAAGTTGTTTTTTTAAAGTCTAATAAATGTTGAAATTGAGATAACTTTCAATTATACTGTAATGTGGAATGTCTATCATTAGTGTTTTAAAAAATAATGATTGAGACATCAGTTGCAGTATTAGTATCAGTGATACTGGCCTTCATTCATAAAAAGATGCCATTACAACAAATATTTAATATTTAAAATATTTAAAATAATAACAACTGTCTTTAAGTTGTTTCTACATTGACTTGGAGAGTAACTGTGGAATTATTACAGTATAAAAATATTAAAAACTCAAACTTAAATTTTAATAACATAATTTAAAACTATCTTTCAAGGAAACTTGCTTCCTTATATCATTCTAATGCCCATGTGCATTTTAGAGCAATAAGACAAGACATTGCTTTTACCAATCACAGCTGCCGTATTGAAGATTAAAATACCTCCCATTCATTTTTCTACAAATCTCTTCCTTCACAATAGTGGTATTGAATGTTGTTTTCAGCTTAATGGAGAAGCACATATGCTAAACTGACACCTGTGGATGGGAATGGATTGCTGATGTGACACAACAGCTGAGTTTACAGTGGTTCATCTCCTTGAAAGTCGGTTGTCCAGCACTGGTCCAAGAAAATTGAGAATAAAATAAAGCATTAACATTTCTGTAAAGATCTGAACCTGTGTTCATTTAGATTATATCATTAGTTTAGTGAATAAAACCAAGTGTAGCATTGTATGGCAATGTATGGCTTATGTAAAACAATCCTTACTATAGAACAAAAACATAATCAGCCAGATGATGTTTTAATACTTTCATTTGATGGTTTTCCATTTTCATTTGATCAGCAATTAAGCTGTCAGCAGTCTAAATTACAAAGCTGAAAAATGACTGATTTTGTGTGTGTGTGTGTGTGTGTGTGTGTTTGCAGTGTCCACTGTGAGGAGAAATTAATCAAGTGAAAAATGTGAAAAATGGAATCCAGTCACAGATGCCACAGCAGCAGCTGTTACTGTTTCCTCTTAACTAGTGCCAGCTCTGTTAGTCCAAAGTGTGTGTTGTGTGCACATGTGTCAGTGTGTATTTGTGCACATAAAACTACAGAAGGCCAAAGGGTTATAGCTTGCCTTCAGTTATTATCATACTTCCATCACGCGATTCTGTTTGATTTCTCGTTCCTTTATTGATGGTCACATTCTCTCATCATCTTTTTCTTTCTTGCTTGCTTTCTTTCTGTGACCCTTTTCCTTAGTTGTGACTTTATTTCTCATAATTGCAACTTCATATCTCAATTACAAATTTATTTCTTACTTATTTATCTCTTAAGAAGCAAGAATTTACTTGTTAAATTTGTTTGATTTGTGAGATGCACTGTTGCATCTAAAAAGAAAGACTAAAGGAGGGGAGGCCAATGAAAAGTCTAATAGTGAAAAATTGTCTTTTGCTCCACACAACAAGCTGTGTGTGTATGCAAGTAAACTACCATCCAAAAGCGTGGATGTAGCGTGACATCTGAGCCAGTCGCTTTGGTCAGACATTTTAATAACATTTAACTTTTCCTATATAAAACATATTCACACTCGGTGTAACTCCATGTAATGATAATAAGTGATTTTGCAATGACTGCAGACTTTTAAGGGCTGCGCTGAGTCTGTTTTGCAGCAGTAAACTTAGCAATAAACACGTTGAAAATGCACTATAAACACAATATTTTAAAGTAGGCTTTTAATAAACAAATTAAGAAGGGAACAATTACTCTCCTGCTTTAAATGGCATTTTGCAGGTTATCTTTTTTCAAAATGAATATATAACCTTGTATGAAAGTATTTTTATGAAAAGTTAATGCAGGATTTAAAATGTTTTAAAAAAAACATGAGGGCACAAACTTCATAGATAAAGTGACCGTTTCATTGACTGTTTGTGAAAACCGCTTTCGCGTCATTTTACGTCACGAGAGGGAGTCGTTTGCCGGGCTCTGCGTTGGCTCAGTGCTTCAGTAGGAGTCAGTGTGTTTTCTGTAGTATTTTTAATTGATCATCGTCGTCATGGTAAATTATTGCGTTTGTAGAGGTTGCACAAACTCCAGCCTGTCAGGACATCGAGTCCACAGGTTTCCTAACAAGAAAAATGGCGGTGATATCTTCCGTGCCTGTGTGGCGTTTTATGCAGGTGAAGAGATGGGACTTCACGTCTGCATCTGCTTTGAAGAACCATGCGAAAAACGCAGTGTGTAGCATTCATTTTAGACTGGAGGATTATCATCCCGGCGACATGATGGAGTTGTAACATTGTAATACTCCTGTAAAGGGTGATATTAAATGAATAAACATCCACACGCAATGCTTCTTCGCCGTTGTTTTAGGGTAGTTTTTTTTTTTTTTTTTTTTTTTTTTTTAAATCAATATCAACATTGATGAATACAAATTATGCACATTAACACAAATGCATACAGTATCACACTTTTCAAAACAGTTTTGAATTATGTGCTGGTAATGTAAAAATTTTATTAATGTGACATTCACGTTCACTCAACTACATACTCATGATGTCATATACATCTTCACACTATCGGTGAATCGGCAGGAAATAAACTCATAACACAGAATGAAAGAATAAAGGATAACATGAAACGCATACAATAACACTATACCGTCTGTGGTTCGGCCGCCGGTGAGAGACATGTGATGGTCACGGATCCATCAGAGATGCAGCTCAGCGAAAATGTGTGCGCCGTAAGTCTTGTTTTTTAAACATCTGTTCACTACCAAATCTGTGGTACAGAGGATGAGTTAAAGATACTAAATACTAAAATACAAACAATAATGTACCCTTATTGATGTGTTTCTTCTTGATGAAAATGTTATAGTTTCATGATTATGAACACAAGGTTAACCACGAATGTGGTTATTCCATTCTGTCCTTGTATCCGTGCAGGCGTTTTTTCTCTCTCTGTTCCCTGCTGGCTCTCGCGCTGTTTTGTTTTGTCTAGTGTTTCGTCTCTCTCTTCTGACTGCTGCTCTGCTGGACTCTTGAAAATACTGAAATGGAATTGATTAACTGGTCAATCATGCGAATCGACAAGATTTTCTCACTAAGGAAGGGTGCCCGGGAGAACCCACCTCAGGGTCGGGACCTTTGAAAGTGCGTGAGGGAATGGAACAACTGGCAAGTCCTGTGCCTGGAGGCTCTGTCCGTGGAGGATGCGGAAGATTTATACATGATTGGATTATTGATGGCGGGTTCCTATTCTTTGGCTTTGGGATTGCCCTGACCTATCGGAAGAAAGACAGCTGCAAGCAAATTCACCCAGCCGCTGTTGTGGAAATTAAACAATGCCGTTCACACCGTTTGAAGGAATTAGATCAGAAAGTGATAGGAATTGAGGAACTGAACCAAATTCCGGACTGCGGATCGCAGGGAAGAGTGGGCTCTATAGTCAGATCGGTGAACTTTTACGGACTGTAAGTCTGGCCATGAGGCTGGACGTAATGTCTAGGAAACTGTTACGAATGCTGAGGACCAGATCTGATTGATTGATTATGATCGGACAAATTACCGAAGATCATCAAATGGATTAAAAATAATAAATTGTACTGACCTAATCAACTAGCCCAACGAACCTCACTTGGTCCCTATCTCTCGGTTGGGAGGTCAGCCGGGCAGCTGTCTGCTATCTATCTTCCCTGTGCACTGCCTTATCTCCCTTCAAGGACAAACCATAGAACTGAACTCGAAAACATCTGAAGTTATGGCTAACATTCTCACACAACACAATCTCAGACTCACTCGCACCATACACAAGATCCCACCCCCTCCAACCGTCTGCCTGTTTATCTATCTCTCTCCCACTCCATACAAACAATCCCATCACGTGACCACGTGTACTGTGTCATGTTTATGTTTATGTTTATGTTTATGTTTTGTTGTGTTTGCTATGTAATGCTTGCTAAATTGCATTCTTGTATTTCTGGAGAGCGTAGGGCGGCGCCTGAATAATCGGCTGCGGCCCGGAGGCTTGCTCCAAACTTCACAAGGTTATACTGTACTTGTACATGAATGGAATAAACTTCAACTTCAACTCAACTTCAAAATGGAAAACCAAATCTATATTATTGCATTAATATACCATCAATTAAACTAAAGCTAGCATGGAGGAAGCCTATGTATAATTACAAACTACATTTGGCAGACACTTTTATCCAAAGCGACACATTTTTACATTTGCTTTCCCTGGGAATCAAACCCATGACCTTAGCGTTGCTAGCACCACACTCTTATTGTTTGAGCTACAGCAAAGCTAAAGTCGCTGTGAATAGAATCAATAGAAATGTTCTATTTCTAAAGTAAGCACTCAAATAAATGTGTGACAAAATTTCTGCGACAGCTTTCTGAGGTGGTGTCATTACATCAGTGTATGAATTCCTTGCTTCATTTAATTCACTCCTCGCTTATATAGAGCACTCAACTGCCATGCACTTTTTAGGGATTAGAGAATAAAAAAGTGAACAATTTCGGACACCAAGAGTTGATTCCTGTGCTTGAGTCGACCTCGACTCTGGGGCTATTCAGAGTCGAGGAATCGACTCTTTTTGAGTCGACTCCCCATCACTAGTGGACGGATATTAACAAGTGTGACATACGCCTGATCAAAGCTTATTAGTTCTCCTCACACCACAACTCATTACTGTGTCTCCTCTGACCATTGTTCTATCTAATCCTGGCCTGTCCCTGCTCTCTTGGCCACATAGCAGGCTCATAATACACTCACCTAAAAGATTATTAGGAACACCTGTTCAATTTCTCATTAATGCAATTATCTAATCAACCAATCACATGGCAGTTGCTTCAATGCATTTAGGGGTGTGGTCCTGGTCAAGACAATCTCCTGAACTCCAAACTGAATGTCAGAATGGGAAAGAAAGGTGATTTAAGCCATTTTGAGCATGGCATGGTTGTTGGTGCCAGACGGGCCGGTCTGAGTATTTCACAATCTGCTCAGTTACTGGGATTTTCACGCACAACCATTTCTAGGGTTTACAAAGAATTGTGTGAAAAGGGAAAAACATCCAGTATGCGGCAGTCCTGTGGGCGAAAATGCCTTGTTGATGCTAGAGGTCAGAGGAGAATGGGCCGACTGATTCAAGCTGATAGAAGAGCAACTTTGACTGAAATAACCACTCGTTACAACCAAGGTATGCAGCAAAGCATTTGTGAAGTCACAACACGCACAACCTTGAGGCGGATGGGCTACAACAGCAGAAGACCCCGCCGGGTACCACTCATCTCCACTACAAATAGGAAAAAGAGGCTACAATATGCACAAGCTCACCAAAATTGGACAGTTGAAGACTGGAAAAATGTTGCCTGGTCTGATGAGTCTCGATTTCTGTTGAGACATTCAGATGGTAGAGTCAGAATTTGGCGTAAACAGAATGAGAACATGGATCCATCATGCCTTGTTACCACTGCAGGCTGCAGGCTGGTGGTGGTGTAATGGTGTGGGGGATGTTTTCTTGGCACACTTTAGGCCCCTTAGTGCCAATTGGGCATTGTTTAAATGCCACGGCCTACCTGAGCATTGTTTCTGACCATGTCCATCCCTTTATGACCACCATGTACCCATTCTCTGATGGCTACTTCCAGCAGGATAATGCACCATGTCACAAAGCTCCAATCATTTCAAATTGGTTTCTTGAACATGACAATGTACTAAAATGGCCCCCACAGTCACCATATCTCAACCCAATAGAGCATCTTTGGGATGTGGTGGAACGGGAGCTTCGTGCCCTGGATGTGCATCCCACAAATCTCCATCAACTCCAACATTTCTAAAGAATGCTTTCAGCACCTTGTTGAATCAATGCCACGTAGAATTAAAGCAGTTCTGAAGGCGAAAGGGGGTCAAACACAGTATTAGTGTGGTGTTCCTAATAATCCTTTAGGTGAGTATAGTAGCATCTTTAAGTCGCTAGCCATGTTCAAAAGTCTATTATTTATCAAGGCTGCATTTATTTGATCTAATTTAAACGGTTTAAAACAACAGTTTTCTATTTTATTTATTTATTTATTTATTTATTATTATTCCTGTGATTAAAGCTGATTTCTCAGCATCATTACTCCAGTCTTCACTATCACATGATCATTCAGAAATCATTCTGAAATGCTTTGCTGCTCAAGAAACGTTTATTATTATGGTCAATGTTGAAAACAGATGTGCTGTCTATACACACACACACACACACACACACACACACACACACACACACACACACACACACACACACACACACACACACACACACACACACAAAGTTTCTTCAGCGGTTCTTTGAGGTGGTTGAGGTGCTATAATTTAGCCTGATCCTACCAGACTCTTGTACATTTCATTTGTACAGAGAGTCTGGCCACTCTCTATTGACAAGCGCTAACGTCCTTGAAGGCGGGTACTCTGTTGAAGTTTAAAACTACTGGATCTGCCCAGAGCCAGTCTGGATCTGCCATAACCAATCACTTTATTGTCACTTTTGAACAATTTAATGCATCCTTGCTATTTGGAAGTATTAATTTCTTAGAAAAAAAACTGCCCCCAAACTATGGAATGGTAGTCTGTATACTTGTCTATATTAAGAAATTCACCGGAAAAAGTAAAAGTGTGTGTGGATTTATATGTGCATTCGAAGGAAGAGCTTTCCGGACAGAGGCATGGCCATTTTAACCTCAGTGACCCCCTTCTTGTTAAAAGGTCAAATCCCTGAATATCAATGAACTGCCTCTGTCCAAATCAACTTCTTTAAAAAGAGCCCAAAACTAGCATGCAGTCCCATCTGATGCTTCATCACCCTCTTCTGAACTCTTCTACCCATCGACCTTAAGGCACAGATATAGCCTACTCACCATCATTATTTGCCAGTACTAAATATTTCAGATTTTGCACTATTAATTAATCAAGAGAATGAGTACACTGGTGACATTTGATCATGCCTATTTGTACAGACAATTAGATGTTCTTTATCCATTGAAGCTTAGGATGTTCAAAACATAATTGGCTAATAATATAATTTGTAAATCATATACATAGTAGTAGCATACAGACAGTTGGATGCCACTGTATATGCCTGCATGTTCATGCATAACCAAATACACGTATATGTCATTCCTAATTTGCATATGATTGTTATGGTCAGAAATCCAAGGATTACTTACTGCTGTTTCGATGTTTAGGTAGCGGCCCTTTCGTCTGTTTGTGTGAAGCATCAATGCCCTAGGATTCTCCACTAAGATCAGGACAAGTGGCTCATGAATCTCATGCATTAGTGTGTCAGGATCTGTGTGTACATTTGATCTCCTGCTTTGGTGTATGAATTTGCCATTACATGTACTGTATATCCATTCTTATATGCATTCATATACACATGAGATGTGCCACTACATGTATCCAACACAGCGCTGTAAATTCAGCGGTGCAGTAAACGCACAAGCTATTGACCCCCATCTGTACTGACATCTATCCTCAGGAAACCCACACCCGTCCTCCCTAAAATTAGCCTTATCGTTCAAATCACAACAACCTGTACATTTGGAAAACATAACACAATGCTGTTTTTACGTATGCTACAGTATATAAACATGCCAAGATAATATATACTTCAAATACATTATACTATATCATAGTTAAAAAGTTGACATTTTTTCACAACAATTGGACACCTCTTGCTGAATTAAACATGCAATGATAAAATTAGTGTGTCATGTGACAACAAAGTAGTATACTGCTGTTTGAAATGTTCATTGTTGAATGAACATCCTCCCCCCACACACACACACACACACACACACACACACACACACACACACACACACACACACACACAAAAGGCAGTATAATGCATATTGCACAGTATTCAGTAATGTCAGTAATGCCTTTCTGAACATAGAGCTGTGACATGGAAAGACAAAGAACAGGAAACAAAAGAACATTTGTTAAGTTTGATATTGCTCATAGCATTTTCTCCTAATTGTCTCCAGTTGTGTCCTTGCACTGGGTAAGAGGAAAGAGGACAGTCAAGGACCACTGCAGGGGAACACATGTTTTGTGTTGTTCGTGTGGATGTGAGTGAACTAGTCCTGCCCACTGAATGCTCCCGCTCCTTCTCCTGGGGAATAAAACCATTTCTAAACAGTTTAAATGAACAAGGACATCTATAATCAAAACCATGACTGACTGACAATCATAAAGAACTATATTGCAAAAGACTGGTAAAAATGTCTCTGAATTTATATATATAAACACATTTAGACATAAATATGGAAATGTTAAATATTTGTAAAAAAAAAAAAAAACAGTGTAGTTTCTGTGGGCTTAGAATCAAATGTTATCAAATGTCTGTTATACATTCATATCCAATATGCATAAATCTTTAATGCATAGAAGTTTCTCACCAACATACTGTTATTATACAAAAAAAAAAAAAAAAAAAAAAGGGGTGAGGGGGTGGGAGAACAACAACAATAATAAAATGGATAGATAGATCATACAAGATCATACAAGTCCTTCACAATGGCCAGAGGGATTTTGAGCCATTCCTCTTCCAGAACAGTGGCGAAAAGCGAGTGTGCTAGTGCATACCAGGGCCAGTCACGTTTCCACTGTCACTTCCGGGGCTTGATAGGGCCTCATCGGGGGTTCCTTCGGGCCAATGACCAGGGGTTTTTGGCCTACTGAACATCTTGGTCCAACTCGGGCCAACTGGGGCTTGAGGAGTGGTAATGAGTCTACCTGAGTCAGGAGAGGGTCAACACCGTTATAATATCCCATGTTATATCAGGCAACAGCTGAATTCAACATTTAAGACATTTTAAATAATTTTCAGCTCAAAACTCACTTTCAGACACCAGCGAGTTTGAAATAACTTCCTTGCGTTCTGATGATCACAGTGTGAAATGTGCAGAAATCTATATTTATATGTGATGCTAAAGGCTACTTATGCTAACCATTGTGATAATAAATACACATATATTTATGTCGAATACCAGAGACTGCTTGAAGAATGTAGACATATCATATATGATTATAATTGTGTATTTATTTGGTTTCATGTTTTATCTGTCTTTTCCCTGTGCCATATATCCGCATATATGTTATACTCTGGTTAATTTGTATAATTCATAACTCCTGTTTTCTGTCCATGAGCTCCCTCTGTTGGTCTGGATGAAAGGATAGCAGTATAGTGAGATGGGAGAGATCGCTCAAACTTCATCGCATAATGTTGTGGTAAATTAATACAAATGCTCACTCTTTCTATAGAAATGTGATATTTTATCAATATTTTTCTAAATGTGTTAGCCTTTGGACTTAAAACCTTAATGGAGTTGTTTTATGCATTCCTTTGATCGTACGTCTTTAAGTAAAGACCAAACGTTTGTTTCTGTCATGCTCATTTTGCGATCTAAAAATTTTCATTCAGCTGGTAAATGGTGGGGTTGTGTGATGTTGTTCTATGGAGGTGTGTTAAGGGCAGGTTTTAGGGTAGTGCTGCGACTGGGCTACTGGCCAGAAAAACAACTTGATTTTGGGCTTAGTGCTTTAGGTCCTAGGCTATTGGCCCCGCCTGGCTCATTTTTAGTCCTGGCTCGCCTCGCACTGGCCCGACAGGGTGGAGGTGGGGGAAATGTTTGATATTGCAGCCCAAAATATCACTGATCCACCCCTGTGCTTCACTCTGGGCAGCAACAGTGCAGTGTTAAGCCTCTTTGGGGCTTTTCAGCGTAACACTGTGAAGACAGTGAAGGTGGACTCATCAGAGAACAATACATGTTTCACATTGTCCACAGACCAAGATTTGCACTGTTGGCACCAATGACACTGACATTTGGCATTGGCACGAGTGAGCAGAGGTTTGGCTATAGCAGCCTAGCCATGATATTGACTCTGTGGAGATCCCAACAAAGAGTCGAGTTGCACATTTAATTCTGCAGTGAGTTGTAGCTGTGGTTTCATGTTTTTTGGATACAATCCAGGTAAGTACCTGGGCATCCCTTTCAGACAGCTTCCTCTTGCATCGACAGTTACTCCTATTGGATGTGGTTTGTCCTTTGTGGTGGTATGCCAACATTACCATGGCCACCATAGCTCTCAATACCCCACAAAGACTTGCTGACCTGGTCACAGATGAGCCATAGATGCACACAAACACTTTGTCCTCTTTTGAACTCTGACATGTGTCCCATTATGTTGTGTGGATTGCAATATTTTCTGTACAGCTGTGCGATTGCTCTAATTCAACCTTACACTCTGGAATGTAAAATCAGTGAAGACTGGCAACCTCTAAAACTATATTGGCCTGTGTTTCAGTTTTATTGACCAACCCCTATAGACAGTGAAAAATAATCATTAAATAAATAAATAGGTGATTGTTACTTTATGTCTCATAATTTGCGGCATTATTTTGCAAATGTGACTTATTTCCCACAATGGGACTTTATATTATTCATATGCGTTTCAAAATGTGACTAATGCAGACTTCCATAATAACCATACACAGTAGTTTGTGATCAATCTTGTATGGTACATCTGACTTAGAAGCTTCTAATTCTTCCAATGATTTTCTGGTAATATGCTCCTGCTTCAACTGTTCAGGTGCCCGACCTTATAAACAGTTTAATGTCTCCTCAGTCTCAAACACTAATTATGTCTTTAAAAATAATGTCTGAGTTTTGACAGTGTTTTTCACGCTAGAGTTATGATACAGCCAGTTTTGCATGTCACAGCCTGCTGGTACTTCAAGCTTTTTTTTTCTTTTCTTTTTTTTTTTTTTTGGACTGCACTTGAGACCATGTTTTGTTTTGAAGAAAAGGGAAGCAGGTGTTCTCTTTGTGTAAATGGGCGGCAGATTTTGCCCTTAGTAAAGATTTCCTCTGTTTGTGGTTGATGTTATTTCCAAATGATGCTCTTTTTTTTGGAAACGCAATGAAGACAACACCCCCGAAGCACGAATGGCAAATCATTTCTCATCCGTTACAATGCTTTCATGGCTACGCTGACATGAGGAACAAAACATGTCCTGGAGGTTTTAACTTTAGTTGTTGGTTTTGGGAGAGGCAGATTGGTGGGTAGGAGGTTCTACCGAAAGAAAAGAAAATTAAGTCATGCATTATGTTTGCTTGTATAACTCTACACAACGTGTCTTTCAGCACTGCATTCTTTTAATATATGATATTATATGAATATTGTAATAATGATAAGTAACAATATGCTATCAAAAACATTTTTCCTTAAAGGGAATTCCCCCCAAAATTTAAATTCAATCATTTGCTCACCCTCAACACTTTTTTTTCTGCTGAACACAAAAGAAGATATTTTGAAGAATATCGGTAACCAAATAGTTGATGGGCCCCATTGACTTCTATAGTATTTTTTCCCCATACTATAGAAGTCAATGGGGCACATCAACTGTTTGGTTACTGACATTCTTCAAAATATCTTCTTTTGTGTTCAGCAGAAAAGAAAAAAAAATTCAAACAGGTTTGGAACAAGGGTGTTGAGGGTGAGCAAATGATTGAATTTAAATTTTGAATTAAAAAATTTGATAAAATCAGGGATAAATCGGCCTAAAACTCCAGTAGTCTGAGCCCGGCTTAATCTCATAAAAGTGTCTCAAAACAGCCGCAGAGCAAACGTACAGAATAACGTTATAACATCACTCCAAAACACTTAAATGTATCTAATATGAAAAAACAGTGCTGCGTTACCCCACATACACTTGACTGGAAGAAGTGGAAGCGGCAACTGTGGCATAATAAAAGTTCCGCTGCTCTCATTAACAGTTGCTTCAGCGACCTTGTTCTGCTCCCACAGCACTCGGCCCTGCTCTACTACAGTAACGTTAATAACCTCATCCATTAACATGATATCTGCCCGAGTCCCGTCCCGATTCTTTTCCATCAGCTGTGAGGTGAAGACGACAACTCCCAAGATTCCACGCTCAATCTCGACGTCATCAAGCTACGCCTTTGTTTTGAATAGGCGACCTATAGCGGCAAAAACCTACATATTGTGCCTTTAATACAGTATGCTAAAACTTTGGTAACATGCAAACTGTTCAAAACATATTAAATAAACTGATGCAAAAGCATACTATATTCAATCACACACTACAGTTTAAACCAAGCCAGTGCCAGCAATTTCATGCAAATGATTTATTGATAATTCAGAAGAACTGAAAATAGAAAAACATTTTTGGTCACACTTTATTTTAAGGTCCAATTCTCACTATTAACTAACTATTAACTACAACTTTTGCCTCAATAAACTCCTAATTACTGCTCATTAATAGTTACACTCTAAAAAAATGCTGGGTTAAAAACAACCCAAGTTGGGTTGAAAATGGACTAACCCAGCGATTGGGTTGTTTTAACCCAGCGATTGGGTTGTTTTAAACAAACATTTAACCCAACCGCTAGGTTAAAAATGGACTGAAAGTTGGGTTGAAAATGGACTAACCCAGCGATTGGGTTGTTTTAACCCAGCAATTGGGTTGTTTTAAACAAACATTTAACCCAACCACTGGGTTAAAACAACCCATTTACTGGGTTAAAACAACCCAATCGCTGGGTTAGTCCATTTTCAACCCAACTTGGGTTGTTTTTAACCCAACATTTTTTAGAGTGTAGTAAGGTAGTTGTTACGTTTAGGCATTGGGTAGGATTATGGGATGTGGAATATGGTCATGCAGAATAAGGCATTAATATGTCCTTTATAAGTACTAATAAACAGCCAATATCCTAGTAATATGCATGCTAATAATAACAACTAGTTAATAACTAGTTAATAGTGAGAACTGGACCCTAAACTAAAGTGTTACCTTTTTTTACACTTTCTGAAGAATTTAACTTATGTTAGCATGCATAAAAAAAATCAGTTGTTAAAGTGGGTTGTTGCTAATAGGGGTGAACAATATCAGTCAATTTGATATGTATGCCTTTCAAAGACAATTTTATTCAAGGCAACCATTAGATTCAATGCATTTTTCTGTTCTTACATTCCCACTGAATCAAACCCATGACCTCGGTGTTGCTCACACCATGCTCTACTGTTTGAGCATCAGGATGCCTTTGCCATCATCTGACACCTCCTCTGCACATCTGTATATGTGTCTGTAAGTACAGGGTGTTCAAGCATGACAAAAATGAGACAGCACTGCACAGAAGTCAGAAGTAAATCACAAATACTGCATGTAGACTTGCTCAATGCTCCCGCCTGGATATCGCAGATTCTTTAAGGTGTCTGAGTGGTGTAGGACAGATTATATGGTCAGAAGTATGCGTGTGGGTTTTCCTAAAGATGCTGTGTGGGAGAAAATGTTCCTGTGAACATATAATACCTTTCATATGTGTGTGTGGAGCATGGAGGCTCATCTCCTCCATAAGCAACAATGAGCTCCTCAGCTCTGGAATTCAGATGGCTTTTCATTATCTGGGCACTTTGCAGTGAGGATTAGAAAGAGGGGCAGATTAGTGTGTGTGTGTGTGTGTGTGTGTGTGTGTGTGTGTGTGTGTGTGTGTGTGTGTGTGTGTGTGTGTGTGTGTGTGTGTGTTTTGGGAGGATTAGAGAGCGAGCAGATTAGACCTTCACAATCCCACAATCATGCTCTGCTAAGTCACCGTGGAAGACATCCTGCTGCCATCTGATGCACACACACACACCTTTTCAAACTCATAATCATTAAGAAGAAATTCCGGCTAAATATTTTCTATTATTTATCTATGGAATTAAATCTATACGTCACTAGATAAATCATGTTTTTGAAAACAAATAGTTCTTGCTCTAAATTATGATTGGATGAATCACATTTAAAGCTGTTGTAAAATACAAATAAATGCACAGATGTGAACACACATAGAAGCCATGAGAGTCACACCGTTATAGTGATTGTACCACAGCTAAAGAAATTGCAGTGTACAGAATGTGTCATACAAGTAAAAAAATATTTATCAAAATAGTTTAGAAAGTATGTAAATGTATATTGAAAAGTATTAACCAATTTAGGAAGAGGATAGTGTGTGTCTCTCTCTCTCTGTGTGTGTGTATGTGTGTGTGTGTGTGTGTGTGTGTGTGTGTGTACATTTATGAAGGATCATGTGACTTTGAAGACTGGAGTAATGATGCTGAAAATTCATTTTAAAATATATTCAAATAGAAAACAGTTCTTTTACTTTGTAATAATATTTCTCAATATTACTGTTTTAATGTGTTTTTGATCAAATAAATGCAGCCTTGGTGAGCAGAAGAGACTTTACCCTTACGAAAAAGAAGTGCACTTCAAGTTTTCTTTAATTGAACATAACATTCTACTTACAGTTTATAATTTATATTATTTTTGCACTTTAAGTATACCGTGTTCCTATTTAGGTATTCATTTTTATATGTGAAATATGCATTTAAATGCATTTTTAAAAAAATAAAAAACACATTTTATTCTAGATTCATGCATTCATCAACACTTGAATACGGGTAAGTTTCATAAAAAAGCAACATATTTAAAAAAAGATGAGAAAATCGAATTTTTATTTCACATCTTCACGTTTGATGATTGCGTTGTTTTACATGTGCGTAAGTAATGTGTGTAAGTCACTTGTTTCTGCTTCTTCTTAACCTGTGTTTTGATCTGGAGATTCTGTACTAAAAGATGTGTAATAGCGCCACCTACCGTATAACAGTGAAAACATGGATGGCTGTAAAATTCAGTCAATGGTGGGGAAAGATTAAAGTAGATTTGAAGTAAATTCCTATGTACACTACCAGTGGACTAGCCTACACAAAAATTCAGATACCCAGAATTAAGAACATCTGTATGTTATACAAGACAGTATGTCAAAAGAAAAATTGAATAGGCTACTCAATCAAAAGATTAAACACAAGTACAAGCCAAGTATACTTAGAATATCGAATTATACTTTTAAGTATATCTTGATCAAAAGATTGAGTACAAGTATAGACCAAATATACTTAGACTTTTCTGTCAGTATAAGTCAAGTGTACTTAAGTGTGTATTTTTCTGAGAAGTAGCCTATAAAAAGTAGACTGAAAGTATACTTTATTATTTTTAGTTTAAAAGAAGTATACTAATAGCACACTTGAATAAACTTATTTTTCATAAGGGTATCCAAACTTTTGACAGGTAGGCTACTGTATAAGTGTGTGACAAACAGGCTGGAATTTAATTCAAATTTAAATCTTAACATCTATGAGGGTGCACGAGAGAAATAAAAATTATTTTCAGTGAATCGTTTGACCAAAACTCAAATGAAACTCATTTAATCACTTAAATGATTCATTGAATCAGACATTCATTAAATCAGACATTGAACTCACTGACTCAATTCCCCAGTTGTAGTGATTAACAGCTCTTTATCTTTCTCCTTTTTGTTTAACAGGAAAAAGTCAGTATGGGTTTTAGATGATACAAGGTTGAGTAAATGATGGAAATTTCAATTTTGAGTGAACTATGATTTATTTTTCCAGATTGTGTGTAGTTTCAGTCTCTCTCTGTCAAGCTCTGAGATCATCAATATTCCACTCCCCAGGTCTAATACTCCACATTCCACATTATTTCTGAGACACACAGCACACAACAACTCTAAAGTGTGCTATAAACATAAAAACATAAGGTAAAAATAGTGTTCAGGTTGACCTGGGTGGTTGTTCTTAGTTTCAATGTGATCTGAGTGTTTACAAAAGTGTCGCTTCTCTTGTTGTTTACTTTCTCCCAAGAAGTCCTCCACCTCTACCATGAGGTGCAGACATCAAAGGGCAATTTCAGACATGCAAACACACACATACACTCCTACGTCGCTATCACACATCAAGCAAACAGACGTAGACATAAATACACACACATCTCTGCTGTTTGTTTTTATAGAAGATCTTATCTCTCGTTCTCGATCTGTCTGTGGCTTGATACGGCTCTTAGGCGTTTGATTGCAGGTGGCCCCATATGAGTTGTGACTGAAAATGTGAGAAAGAAGACAGAGAGCGAAGGAAAGTGCCCCTGCTGCAGGGCAGATGGGAGTGTTGCCATTGTTCCAGATTCTTCTGTAATGACTCTCAAAACTGATAATTGCAAAGGACCACTTTTCTCCAAAAGGCTCTCAGATGAAAACAAGAAAGTGGCGCGCTTGTACACAAGGGCCTTTTTGCCTCTTTAACCTCTTCTTTTTCAATCACAAAATGCTCACACCTGCATGTATCTGTCAGCCTTTTTATCCGGCTGATCGTTTTGCAACAAAACTCAATTCTGTTAACATTTAAGTTCCCTCTATATGATCACAAAGCACAGGTATAGCAGAGCCTCTAAAGTGAGGGTCCTGTGGTTTTGATAGATTTTCGCCCCAATGTGTGACGTTTGTATTTACCAGAAGTCACATGCACAATAATGCAGAAATACTGGTTTAATCACATGGCTGTCAAGGCAGAAAATAGAAACTATTGCCACATTTCACAACACTATACACAGCCGTTCAAAAGTTTTTGATCTGTAAGATTGTTAATGTTTTTAGAAGAAGTCTCTTATGCTCTCCAAGGCTGCATTTATTTGATACAAAATACAACAACAAAACAGTAATATTGTGAAATATTATTAAAATTACTAAAAATGACTGTTTTCTATTTGAATATATTTTAAAATATAATTTATTTCTGTGATGCAAAGCTGAATTTTGAGCATCACTACTCCAGTCTTCAGTGTCACATGATCCTTCAGAAATCATTCTATGATGATTTGCTGCTCAATAAACATTTATGATCAGTATCAATGTTGAAAACAGTTGTGTAAAACATTTTTTCAGGATTCTTTGATGAATAGAAAGATCATAAGAACATTTATCTGAAATAGAAAGCTTTTGCACATCAAAAAACATTAAAAATATTACATTGTATATTGCTGTCAATCGATTAAAAAGTTAACTTTTTTTAAATTGTTAATATTTTTATATTGTAATAATTCCACAGTCACTCTCCAAATTAATGTAGAAACAACTTAAAGACAGTATTTTTTTTTTTTTTTGTTGTAATGGCATCTTTTTATGAATGAAGGCCAGTATAATACCAGCTATTATGTCTCTATGAAATTACATTTAAATGAACGCTATATCAATTTCAACATTGGGTTTTAAAAAAACAACAACTGAAGTGAACTTAAAACAATCTTCACATAAACCCATTATAATACATATAAGTCATATTTACCTGTGGCCTTCCTTCCTGTCTAATAGATAGGAAATATAGATACTCCTGTAGAGTTTGTTGTTTGTGTTTTCTTTTTGTTTATTTGTTAGGAATAATTTGAAATGATTTTAACTTTTTCTAGTTTTGAATTCTGTATTGGCTGCGTAATATACAGGTGTGGCCTTTGGCATTATTAACAGCTGTACATTTATTGAAACATTCAAATTGAAACCTATGCCACTGTCTGGGCATTATTTTGTTGGGTTTTTTTTGTTGGCATTATTCTTAGTGAGAATTAGTAATGATGATGGATCAAAGAGCAGCCTAAAAACACAATGACCAGAAAGCCTTTCTCTAAAGATATAAGCTATACAATTATGAAGATAAAGTACAGGCTCTGTCCTATCAAACAGTTCAGTGGAAATCTTGAATCTTCAGTTGGAGCGATCTGCCATTGGGAGGGACAGGAAGGTGCTTACACAGCTTCTTTATAGTGACTAGCTCTCAACGTCTCCTCTCTAATCTCCTTCATGCGCTGTTATTTCAAACCATTTCACAGGCGCAGTTTTCAAAGGTAATTTGCATAAAGAGAGGAGAAAAGAGAGAAAGCATATGAAAGGGTTTTATAGTTGTAGAAAAAGTTACAGAAAGGTAATACAAGACTTGACAACTGACTTTAAGAAATAGAGCCATTGTGAGAGTGCGTGTTCCGGCGTTTTTGTGTGTGAGACGACCTGAGCGACGCTTTTCTCAAACAGGTCCTGACTGGAAAACAGGTGCTGAAGGGCCTGTGGTGATGAGTGTACGGGCGTCTTCAAAAAAGATCTGATCAAAGAGAGCCAACCCTGCCTGCAGTCAGTCAGCCTAGATTTATGTTAGCATGTCGGCACACTTAGCGTACAACTAAGACCAGCAGCACAACAAGGCCTTATCATAATGTGCTTCTGAGAAGAAAGATTAAAGGGTTAGTTCACCCAAAAATTAAAATTCTGTCATTAATTACTTACCCTAATGCCGTTCCAGACCCGTAAGACCTGTGTTCATCTTCTGAACACAAATGAAGATATTTTTGTTGAAATCCGATGGCTCAGAAATGACATTTGCTCTCTCAAGACCCATAAAAGGTACTAAAGACGTCGTTACAAAGTCCATCTCACTACAGTGGTTCTACAATCATTTTATGAAGCGACAAGAATAGTTTTTGTGCGCAAAAACCCCCCCTGAAATAACGACTTATATAGTGATGGCCAATTTCAAAACACTGCTTCCTGAAGCTTCGGAGTGTTATGAATCAGTGTATCGATTCATGATTCAGATCACGTGTCAAACGGCCAAACTGCTGCAATCACGTGATTTTGGTGATCTGAACCGCTGATTCAATACGCTGATTCATAACGCTCCGAAGCTTCAGGAAGCAGTGTTTTGAAATCGGCCATCACTATATAAGTCGTTATTTAGTTTTTTTTGCACACAAAAACTATTCTCGTCCCTTCATAAAATGATTGTAGAACCACTGTAGTGAGATGGACTTTGTAATGACGTCTTTAGTACCTTTTATGGGTCCTGAAAATGTCATTGCTGCCAATGGAGGCCTTTCTGAGCCATCGGATTTCAACAAAAATATCTTCATTTGTGTTCTGAAGATGAACGGGTGTCGAACGACATGAGGGTGAGTAATTAATGACAGAATTTTCATTTTTGGGTGAACTAACCCTTTAACTTCATGCGAAATTAAATGATAAAGGCCTGTTCGCTTGTAGGTTTGTGAAAAAAGTGTATTTACACTTTTTAAAATGACTTTTCTTTTTAGAAGCAGCATAAATGCTTAACTACATCCTACTACACAACAATCCTAAAAAAATACACATTGTCATATGAACAACTATTCAGTGACTACAGTGATTTAAGGTCACCATGATGTCAAAATTGAGTATTATTTTCTTTTTGCTATGGAATTTTGCAGTGTTTATTATAAATGGTTTATCTGTGACTGTGGACATCATCATTTTTAAATTCATGTGCCCTCATAATGTTTCATCAAAATAACTTCCCCTCCCTCTTTCAGTGACATCTCTTCTCTGATGAAATGTTTACTGGCGTGAGGGCGGAACAACCCGTCACTCAAATGAGAAAGCAACGGATTAGTTCAGGTATGATGTCAGAACCTGGAAGACTAATTCGCCGCTGGTTCCTTTGAGATTTTACAATGGGGTTTTTCAATTTATGTGTTAAAGGGATAGAGTTCACTCAAAAATAACAATTCTGTCATTGTTTACTCACTCTCAAATTGTTCCAAACCGGTATAAATGTCTTTGTTCTTCTGTACACAAAGGAAGATATTTGGAAGAATGTTTGTAACCAAGCATATCTCAGGCCCCACTGACTATCAAAGTATTTTTTTTCCTACTATGGTAGTCAATGGGGCCCGAGATCTGTTTGGTTACTGACATTCTTCAAAATATCTTCCTCTGTGTTTAGCAGAACAAATACATTTATACAGGTTTGGAACAACTTGAGGGTAAGTAAATGATATAATTTTCATTTTTGGGTGAACTATGACTATCCCATTAAATAAAGCCTGTGACTTGACTATACTTTGACATATTGTTCTACAAGGTAAATTACACACACCCGAATTTTGAAGTAGTTATGTTCATTTTTGAAAACGTACTAGAGATAGCTTGGGGTGTGAGTGTGTACAGTGTACGTTGTAAACCAAAACATACATTTTAGTATCACAACGTACACAAAAAGTATTGTCACGTTTGTTTTTACTTATTAATTGAAAAACCCCATTATAAAACCCCATAGGAAAATCTCGAAGGAACCAGCAACCAATTATTCTTCTGGGTTCTGACGTCATACCTGCACCACTCTACAGCAAACCAAAATGATGAATAAATTCCTGATGGACAAAATCAAGTCCTGCCTCTACATTTTTTTTTTTGTCTGAGAAGCCTTTTCACTTGGATATACGTCACAATAGGGAATGAACATCATTTGCTTGCAGTATTCTTTTAATGGAACTGGTTCTGAATAAGAATTCTAAGAACCAGTTCCCAACCCAATTCACTCATTAAACAATTAGTAATAGTGTAAAATGTGTTGAAGCAAAATAGGGAATGTGTATGGGTTTGTTTAACTGAAACTGAATACCTAAGAAACTAAATAATGACTGTTTACCAGCCAAACAGCTGGTAGGACACTGGCTTTCTCATCCTTTCAGATGTGCAGAGCACTGAATGTGGCATTAAAACGAAATGGGCTGCTGTCCTTTACACTTCAGCTTTTACCTCTCTTCAAAAACAGACTCCATCTTCACATGGTGAACCCATCTTTAAGGCGCAACTACAGAAAGCAAGTGGGGAAGAAAAAAGGGAAAAGGAAAAAGTGAGATAGTCTTTAGAAGAAGGCGGAGTGGTAACTGTCATTGATATTTACAGTTCGACTCACACACCCCAGGGCCCAGAGTCCAGGTGGCCCTTAAACAGCCTGGTGTGTACACAAGTATGTGTGTGTGTGTTTGAGAGACAGGGTGGTGTGACAGAGTATAGCAGAAGTGTGTGTGTGTGTGTGTGTGTGTCAAACGAGGCCTCTCTGATTCATGTGCCTGAATTTTGAAACACTACAAGGACTTTGTAGAGACTTGAATACCCCCTGGGCAAAGTACAGAACACACACTTCACTCAATCCTTCTCATCAGATCAGACCTGTTTTAGATCTTTTTCACACACACATACACACACTTTCACACACTGCAGCACTTGACACCTAAAGTGAGCTTTTAAAGGGCAGAGAAATTGTCCAAACATACCATAATCTTTTAATGATGGAAAGTGTAATAAATGGCAACCTAATAAATCTTTGCCATTTGCTGTTTGTTGTATTAAGGCTTAGTGAGCTTTAATATTTTGAACAAAATATTTTGTTTGATTCACCGTCAATACTTGGATATACATATATCATTTCATTTAGTCTTTGAAGAAGGTAGACAGTAATTATTTGAAATAGGCTGGCAAAACATCTCATGCGAAAGCTTCTATTTGTGTGTTTCCTGTATGAACATTTCAGATCAAAGTCAACATGAAGTTGAACTTAAAATGGCAGATGAAATTCTGAGTGTGAATTTATTTACAAAACAGGCACATTAAGAATGAAGACGGCTCAAAAGACATCTGATGATCTGGGTGTGTGCATTTATAGAGGAAACAAACTGCTTTTTATGAAAGCAGTAATGTGATTATTTAATAAGTAAGCATTTCTTCATTTCATAACAAATGAAACACACACATTAGGAATAAGAGACGCTTATAAGACATGATAGGACATGTAATGAGAGTGATTTCCTTTTTTGTTGTATGTTATAATTTTTCTCCAACTGTGCAACGCCTGAAGGTCAGCCTCACCTGTCTATGCAAATGTGCTCAATGGATTCAAGCTAATGACAGGTGTGATTAGATTACTAAAGGGCGTAATGTTAAATATACTTCTGTTTTCTCTAGACAAACAACCTTAAGGCTCATTGTGTGTTTCATGAACTTGAGTTTCTCGGGTCAATCCAGTATAACAATATTAACACCAAACATTTATGAGTACACCAGTATTGATGTGCTAAGGAGGCACATTGCACAAAAAAGACATTCGCATCAAACAAAACACATTCCCATCAAACAAAACACTGATGAACACAGACAGACGGACGGACGGACGGACGGACGGACGGACGGACGGACGGACGGACGGACGGACGGACGGACAGACGGACAGACAGACAGACAGATAGATAGATAGATAGATAGATAGATAGATAGATAGATAGAACTTGAGATGTCAAGACTTGACCAAATGTCTTCAGTGTTGATGTGGCCTCAGAAGTTTAGCATTAAGTTTAAAACAAGAGCATAAAGAAGATTTATATATGATTGCAGGGTTACTTTTTGAGAGATCTATTCTGAAATAGCGAAAAAAGACTGTTAAATCAAAGGCAACACTTCAAAAATGACCCAATTTGATGTTACAAATAATACCAAAATAAATAAAAGCCAAACCTGGAGACTAAAATAAAACAAACTTTAAAGCCCTTCACTATTGTTTATCAATGAAACATGGAAGTGAATAGATTAATTTTAATAAGATAGGAATATGAAAGCCAGGGCATTTAAAAAAAAAAAAAAAAAAAAAAAGAGAGAGAGAGAGAGAGAGAGAGAGAGAGAGAGAGAGAGAGAGAGAGAGAGAGAGAATAAAGGTCCTAAATTACACATTTCTTCAAAATCTTTGATGTCATTAAAGTTATAAAGCTATATAAATAATCTACTTATTTCTCAATAGGCATTGTCATATCAAATGTCTGAGTGTGGTTGTTCTAATTAACCCTGTTCTACTCAAAAACATAAAAGCCAAAACCCAAAGTACATCAGAGATGAGGCTGAGGCCTGAGATTGGGTCTCGAGTTAGCATTTCCTCTCTTATGCTGTTTGTAAAAGAATTAGGAACATGGCAAGATTATTGCTGCTCATCCTTCAAATGTCTTAACCCAATGGATTAATCATATGTATTTCTGTAACCTTAAAGAAATAGTTCACCCAAAAATGTAAATTCTGTCATAATTTACTCACCCACATTGTTCCAAATCTGTGACATTTCTTTAAAACAAAAATTTACTTGTAAAAAAGAATGTCAATGAGGTTCGGTGTTGTGGTGAACTTTCATTGTATTGGACTTCTTTTATGTTCTGCAGAAGAACGAAAGTGATACAGGTTTGGAATGACACAAGGGTGATGAAATGATGATGATGGTAAAATATCCCTTTAAGGTTTTTTGGTTTTTAGCTTAGGGATGTTTGGTAAGGTACGGCTGATGAAGAATATTAATTGAATTTAGTGATTCCCAGCAGACGCAGCTCTAAAATTAGATTAGAACACGACAGAATGCTTAGAATGCTTCATGAAGTAAACACTTTTCAAACTCTACACAAATGATTAAAGCATTTGCTTTTCATTTCAAACATTTAAAACTAAAATGTTTTATTTATTCTTATAAAATATGAACCTTTAGAAATATACACAAATGTATGTAGGACATTAAAAAGAGCTTGGTATAACAAAACAAACCAGGGGGCATGAACTCACTGTACAAAACAACTCAAATAACAAGTTTTTCTCTTTGTGTTGGCAATATTTAGTGCTTAAAGATTTACTTTGTTCCATGAAAAGGCCTAAAAATAGGCAGTTCATTCTCTGCCGAGGCCTTTTTGAGCAGCTGCACTCCAATGTCAATGCAGTTGTGTATGACACGGCCTTCATTTCCATAGAAAAGCCACACGACTATGCCACGGAGGAGCCGCTTTTCCCAGAGCCATTCACACCCATTGTTTGTCGAGTCCTTTCATTGTCTTTAATCAGCCCTACAGTATCAGAGTCCCTTTCTCTCTGTCACTAAGGGAAACAACTATTGCACATGACAAGATACAGGCATCCCAATGACAGCAATAGGGACTCTCTCCCTTTTTCTTTGTTTCACAAAACGGTCCCCAAAGTCTGCAAAGTTTCAGATGTAGTACAAGCACTAAGAACTAAAAAAAAACCTGTTGGGGATGTTGCATCTGAAGTTTGCATAAAATAAATATGAGTATTGTTGTGTTATTTGCTGGCTTGTTTCTTTATAAAGGAGTTTATTTAAGTCCAGCATTTATTTCTTGGCCATTTGTATGTGTATGGAGGCCCAGCTCATACACATGTTGCAGGAGGACCTGCTGGTTCATACTTGGCTTTATGTCCTTTGAGTGCAGGATGAGGCTTGAGGTAAGGTCCACTTCCTGTGAAAACACATGCAGCCTTCCTCCTTGTCTTCTTCTTAAGTTTGCGGCTGAAAACGTTCTGCCAAGACTGCAGCGTTTTGGAGGTCCAGATCCACATGCCGCTGGTGATGCCCACCACCAGCAACATGAAAATCTTAACCATGAAGATCTCCACGGCTGGGATGGAGCTTTTCATCACACACTCCTCACCGCTCTTACTGTCCTCAGTGCACTTTTGCTCTCCTGCTAGAATCTTCCAATAATCCATGTTGAGACGCTCGTAAAAATAGCAAGCAATGACGCAAGTGGCGGGGACTGTGTAGAGTACAGAGAAGACGCCAATCCTAACCATCAGCTTCTCCAGCTTATCCGTATTCTCGCCTTCAGTCTTCATGACCTTACGGATGTGAAAGAGTGCCACAAACCCTGAAAGCAGAAAGGAAGTGCCAATGATGAGGTAGCAAGAGAGGGGGATAAGAACAAAACCCGTCAAGGCTTTGACATCCATGCTGCCCACGTAGCAGACCCCTGTGAGCTCATCTCCTGCCACCTTCCTCATAACCAGGATCATGATGGTCTTAATGGCTGGTATGGCCCATGCTGCCAGATGGAAGTAGCTGCTGTTGGCTTCAATGGCCTCATGACCCCATTTTTTCCCAGCTGCAAGGAACCACGTGAGAGTAAGAATGACCCACCACAGGGAACTGGCCATTCCGAAGTAGTAAAGAATGAGGAAGACTATAGTGCAGCCAGTGCTTTCCAAGCCTTCCTGGATGATGTACTGAACGCCGCTGTCACGGTCACAGGCCACGTTTTCCACACCCACAAAAAGTCTTATGAGAAAGCCCACTGAGTAGACGCAGTAAGACATTGACAGGAAGATGATGGGCCGCTCAGGGTACTTGAAGCGCTGTGGATCGATGAGAAAGGTAAGGACGGTAAAGGCACTGGAGATGAAGCACAGGATGGACCAGATGGCAATCCACACCATGGAGAAGCGTTTGTCACCCTGGCTCCAGTACACGTCAACGTTGGAGTAACACTTGGGGGCACAGGACTCACTCTTCTGTACGTAATGAAACTTTCCAGGGTTGCTGCATGATGTCTTACCGACCCTCTCCTTAATAGGCAGTTCTTGACTGTTACCTGGCCGAGGGGGTCGGGAGTCTGGCGGCTGAGTGTGGGATCCTTTTGGGGGCTCATCTGTGCCGTTGTTAGGTGCCTCCATACAGAGGTAATTGGGGTCATTCTTATTTGGCAGTCTGGAACAGTCCAGTGACTCAGGCCAGTGGAAGTTAAACTGCTCCATGATGGGAGAACACTTCTGCCTTGCCTGCTCACACATTACTCTGCATGCTGGGATGGGTGTGGATACCTGCTCTGTGCACATGGGAGCGTAGAGCGAGCACAAGAAAAACTTTAGATGGCTGTGACAGCCGAACTCAATCAGCGGAGCGAACTCGTGCAGCTTTATGGCTGCCTCACTTTGATCTTCATGTCCCATTAAGTTCGGCATAACTGTCAAGTTGTAGCCAATGTCCTTACAGAGTGGAATAGCAATCTCCTGGCATCTTCCTTCACCCGGCCGGTCCGGGTCGATGGAACTGATGGCGGAACAAAATCCAGCCACGCACAGCAGCACAAGGCTAAGTCCAGCATTTGCAGCAAACATTGTCTTTCAATATTAACTCATCTAGTGGGGATTATTCTAAAAAAAAAAAAAAAAAACTTTGTATTTTTACTTGAAAAGTTGCTTCATTATCACTCTTCGTTATTGTAGCTGAAAAAAGTTATTATATCCAAAGAAATGAGAAGGGAAAGGTTGAATTAGTACAAAAGGAAACGTTTTCCTTAGCGAATCAATCAAACTGAGTCAGTAACTCAGATTCCAAACAGTCAGTTCAGTTCAAAAATATCTGTCCGATGAGAAATATTAGAAAGCTTTCACCATACAGAGAGGTTTTACACAGTTTTTTTGTTCAATTCCCAGTTCACAGATGATAATTCCTTTTTTAAAGCTCTAATGGTCCTCTCCTGTGTGATATTGTTGACGGTCTGTTTCTCTCACGAAAGTACACTTACTTTTCAACTCGCTCTCGCGCTACTTTCCTCATTCATCCTCCGCAAAGTGTATCCAAACTGACCAAACTGAAGGCACGGCGTCATTTTATTACAGTCATCTGAAAATGAATGAATGAATCCGCTTGGTGAACGTGTGAATATTCACTTGAGCTCGTCTCCAGACACTCCGTTTATCCGTCAGGAGTTGTTCGCTGCCTCGCACGCTGTCTGTGTCTGAGCTCCTCCGCCACCGTCCTGAACTAACCTGCCAAAAGATCCGCCTTCAAAGACAGCTGTTTTACATAAGAAAGCCCGAACTGACACACTGATTATCCTTAAACCGTGCGGAACTGGCTGTGTAGACCTCAAATCCTCGTCACCACTTTACCACAGGATCACAGTAAATTACTCACTGGCCATTTGTTGTTGTTGTTGTTGTTGTTTTCTCCCTCAGACGAAATCCCTCTGATGATTTACGATACACTTTTCGGCGCAAGTCGGCGATAAATCTCTGGCCGCGGACGACCAAAAGGATTCAGTGGCTTTCCAGTCGAGATGTGTCCCCTTTCTCTCTACAACTGACGATTTTCACGCTCCGACCATTGTGGGAAGAGAGTGAAGAGAAAGGAGAGTTTTTATTCCTTGAAATTCCCCTCGCTTTTTATTGTTGACTGAACTAGAACTGATGGTTGAAGTATATGAGTCTTTACTCTCACCCCACGAAATCCGAATGACAAAAAATTAACCATGTGGCTTTTAGAACATTATTAATAAAGATAAATAAGTCAAAGTTAATGATCAAAAACTTTAGCTAATCTTCATCAAGACAAACTCCTGCATAAGTTAGAATGGCAAGTTTATGTATATATATATATATATATATATATATATATATATATATATATATATATATATATATATATATATATATATATTAGAATGATGGCTTTCAAAATTAATAAGTAAAATAACTTTATACATATTATATAAATATTAGCGACTTTTTGACACTTTGTTCAACAACATACATTTGTAGCTTACATGTTTTTTTGTTTTTTTGGTACATAGCTAAACTGAACTGTGATAAGTTGCTTTATAAGAACAGTAGTTCATCAAGCATCATCCTTGTTCACATCTTATGTTTTTAACACAGTTTTATATACAGCATATAACTGTATGTAATTCATGTTTACAAAATCAAAGACCACAGACCTCATTTTATTCATAAATCAAAAATTTAGGACTACCAACATGTTTACTGGATACTTCACAGCCTTTCTTCCAACATAAACATGGTTTTTAATAATAATAGGCTATTATTTTAGTGTCATTTTGACATGACTTGCTTGTCACAAATGAACAATTCACTATAGTACAACGCTCAAGTAACAAAGACTGTGTTGTGCCAGAAATCACATTATAGCCTTTTCAAAGATTTAAATGAATATGTAAAATTATGTACTCAACATACAAACATTGAACAAGTGGCCTTATATGCAGAAGTGGGTGTGTAATTACATAAAATACATTTTTAACATATGCTATGGCAGTTTCTTCACCCTCTGCTCTCAATCGTAAATATTTGCTTATGCGTACAGGATAAAAATGCCTTAAGGATGAATTCATAGACAAAGGGCTTTTCATTCTTGTTTTAGTGAATTCATCTTTGACTCATGCTGGCACTCAGGGCTGGCAAGCTAGACCTAGTATTAGCCTATAGCTCTCAGGGCTGTAACCATGGCACACTCCTTAGGGGCATCTATGCATGCCAATTCCCGTAGCACAGTGCGAAAGTATTGGTATTGATGAGGTGATATGTCGGAGTTCAACTGCCATTATGTAAGCAGGGATGTACGTTAATTCTCTGTCGGCTGTTTTTCTGTAAAATACAACACTCAGGAGTGTTAATGAAAAAGAAGTGTGCTCCATACATCTCAACTCAAAAAGATGGTGAAAAGTGTCTTTGCATGAGCTAGCTGTTGTTGGTAAGTCTCATGTGGCAGCTATAAGGCACAGAGGGCCTCATGGAGCAAGAGATACCAGATAGCTGAGTGCTCTCTCATGTTACCCAGTAAAAATGTGATTTATCCGTATAACACCTGACAACAGTGGTTTACTGGAGATCTTTGTCAGAACACTCTAAGAGCTTTTTTATGACAGCTTGTAAAGCGCTTTTCAACAGCTAAGATTTTGACCATAGTGTGAGCCAATTTACAAGAGTCTGAGTCACTTATACGCCTAAGAGACATTAACAAACTTAATATAATAAACTTGAAGCTATACTGAGCACTATTTAGCATTCAAATTGATTAGTAGTAGTTGAAATTTTATATTTTGGTACTGCTATATAAAGTCTCTTTTCAAGTCTCTGACAACTCAAGAAAACCACTTTTATGTGTAATTTTGCAATATTATTTGTTCGGTTTGGATGTCAAAACGTAAAAAGACAGTCTGTCAAACAGTGTTTGTTTATGACATTTACTTGGTATTATATAGCTTAGACAGCAGAGCATCACACTACAAAAACTAAGGTCATGGGTTCGTTTCTCAGAGAGTGCATGAACTAATAAAAAGTATACCAATTGCAATATATGTTGCCTTGCTTCAAAAGTGTCTACCTAATTTAAAATAAAACAGTTGACCCTGTACATTTGTTGTGTTAAAACACTTTAGTCTATAAAAAAAAAACCCTGCTAAAAAAAGCCTGAGCAGGTATGCTGATTTAAGCTGGTCTCTCAGCCTAGATAAGTGCCCAAAAACCCCTCTAAAACTAGCATAACAAGTCTGACAATACTGAAAGACCTAACACCAGTAAACCAGCTTGAGCTGATTTAATAAAAGGGCTGTTTCATTCATAAAATGACTGTTTGACCGGCTGTTTAACCCCAATAAGGATGATCACATGTAGCCTACATCCTCTTTTTTCCTTGCTTTGATATGTAAACACATTTGCATCGCTTTTGCTAATAATGAAGCCTTTTAGGGTGTGTAACATATCCCAGCACTCTATGAAGCACACAGACAGCCTCATTAGCTCACTGATTGATGCTTCTAAATCATACATATAATACTGAGATGGCATTTAAATGGGATGTCGTGTCGTTGCGTATTTGGTCTCAGGTGATTTGTTCCCACTTTATTTTACACGTTTCTGTTCTGTGATTGTTTTGCAGGCTGTGAGGATATCACTTTGAAGAACGGGAGAAGAACAGAGCAGAGAATCATGACCATTCAATCTTTATCATCAGTAGCCTTGGCAGCTCCTACTTTCCCTTTCATGTTTTGTGTTTGTTTATTTCTGCGTCTAGCATCCACCACCCTCACCGTTTCATACTCAGTCCGTTCTACAGTTATCCTTTATACCCACACACACACCCACTCGCACACACATGCACACACACACACACACACACACACACACACACACACACACACACACACACACACACACACACACACACACACACACACACACACACACACACACACACACACATGCATGAACTTTATCTCTTCCAAAGCACAGCAGCAGCAGCTCGCTGGGTTCCATCTTGGTTGAAATCAGAAAGTGTGAGATAATTCTGTAACTAATAAAGAGAAGGGAGGCCCTTTGATGGCTCAGACTGAAAAGATATTTCATGTTTTTTGTGTGTGAGGGATTGGGGAGATGTGTGATTCTATGGAGCCTGCGCGCTCCCCTGCTGTTCCTCTCTGCCTAGAAGCTGGCCCCCCTCTGGCTAATGTTATGGAGAAAGGAAGGCATTTTAGGGCTGCCTCCACCCTCTCTTAGCCCCCCTTTTTTCTTTTGTTCCCCTTTGAAGAATGACTTTAGACATTTTATTTACATATTTAACCATGGATGAAAGAAAAGAGGGTTGCGAGAAAGAAAGCTCCCCGGGCTCTAGTGGGAATTTTGATAAGTTTAAATGAATGGAAATCTTATTAGCTATTTTTTTCTAACAGTCAAAGCTTATGTTTTTTGGTGACGTTTTACATGCTGAGAATGTGGTACAACAGGAGAGGCATACATCTGAGACGAGGTGGACACGAAGGTCGTCTGCAACCACCTCATCCTCTTCAACAAAATGCCTTTTTCCTCACTGATCCTCCTACAGTTGTCAACCGCAAAGTCAAAGTGAATCTTCAAACCATGCAATGGGGGAAAAAAAGCAAGTATCAGCTTGAATTCGTACAGCTTATTTTTAAATTGCAGTATGTGTGCGGTTTGAAGAGTAGGAGCTGCTGGTGGATTTGGGCCCTGAAGGCCATGTTGGCTACAGATATAGGAGGACCACAGTCTTAATCTGCTTAAGTCTCTGTTCTTCTCTCAAACTATGTACTCTGAAACAGGCTGTACACTTGTGCACTGTGTTATCAAGTACATTAGAATAATGATGATTTGTTTCTCATTTTGGGACAGATTTTCAATTTTATTTTAAAGTCTTTATGACATAGGACCTAGTGGCCTTATAGTGATGTAGGACTGCGCGTGACTCAGCATAATAAAGCCTGAACCTTGTTGTCGGTCCATCTGTCATATTTTTTAAACTCCATAGTTGATTCAAATAGCAAACAACTCTAACTGCATGCACTGTAACAGACTTTTAAAAATGGTGGTTGAAATAAAATGCAGCGTGGAGTCAAACAATCAAAATGCTGCGTGAATTCAACCAATCAGCATGTTCACTGCCCAAGTCACAAACCCCCGGAAGTTCCTGAACTTTGAAAAAGTACTACCTTGCGAGCAGGGACTTTCTGAGGGGGAATTTTTTACCCAGAACTTCATTTAGCCCCTGGCTCTGTGAGTCCCGCCCCAAAGTTCCTGGGTAAAGTTCCTGCAGTGAAAACGCATATTTTTAATTGTAATAATATCTCAATATATTACAGTTTTACTTTTGTTACGTATTAAGCAGGGCTGAGGAGAGGTGAGAAACCAAGGGCAGCAACAGTTTGCTCAAAAAACACAAACCAAGATAATCCAAAACAGATACCAGAACATAATCCAGACGGGAAACCAGAAACGCAACAGCTACAAGAGAGACATGCAAGAACCACGAAGGAAAAAAGACAACTGAAACACAGGGGACACAAGGAACACAAGGGCTAATGATGACTCATTATGATAAGTTACTATGGAAACTAATGAGGGTAACTACAGAGACAAAAAAAAGGCAACAACAAGGCAAACCGGAACTGAACAAAGGAAGAGAACATAGGGACAATGGGCACAAAACATAACTTCAAAATAAGAGTCCATATGACAACGTTGATGAACACAGACGCAGGGCACATGTTACAAATGCCAAGTTCTGTCATGAAACTGCAGGTTACACTTCAGATTCTAGAGAGCATTTGATTTGACAGAAGCTGAAGTCTACGATGATGTCATCAAAATCTGTGATCCATTTTAACGGAAGTGAGAGACTGTAAGTTTTGAATGCTTATATCTCCTAAATGTGAATTTTGTCATTGTTTTGTCACACCAGCTTATTCATAACCTTAAGGCTAACATAGTCATACTAAAAGCTAAAAAAAACTTCACTTGATTTCAGGGGGCCTTTAACGCAAGCTGATGATATTGACAACGTTAACTACTTGACACAAGCTGATTGGTTCACGTCACATCTGCAGCCAATTAGCTTGCTGCTTAACATTTAAATGGCTGGTTACCATTCACTATAACAGTTTTCAGCGCACTTTCAGAGTTCCTCTAAAACTCTCCACCTTCCCCAGCTCCACCTGTGTAGATCTGCTATGGGTAATTAATGTATGCTATTTGTGCAGAAACAGTATGTCTTATACTCACAGCAGTGTATCGGCATATGTATTGGAAGTTCCTGTACTCTCCAGCAGCAGCAATAATCAACACCAGCAACAATTCGGCAGCAGCGTAGCAGATCTATTCCACCAAGACAAAATACATTAGCATTGTCATAGCCATGCATGCTTGTCATGATAGAACTGTATTTTTGATCAAATAAATTAAGCTTTGGTGAGCATAAACGACTCCTTTCAAAAACATTACAAAATATTACCGACCCCAAATTTCTGAACAGTAATGTACATATGTGGTTGTTTACTTATGCATGCAGTCATATATCAAACATACATTGTCGCATATTTAAGTACACTGCTCTTTAAAAGAAGAGCCTGTTCTTAATATTCTGGGTCTCCAGTCTCTACCCAAAAGTATAACATTTAAGTCAGATCTTTTTGTGATTGCGTGAGCATGTGCGAAATTCATTCATTCCTGACAGACCAGCAAAGGATGAAAGTTATACAGCAGTGCAGACATGTCTATCTGAGTAAGAATTCAGAATCACGGACTGCAAAATGAATCCCCGACCCCCCTCATTTTCAAAATTCAAAAGGCTGTTTAAAAACTCGTTTCACTTCTCTAAAGTGTCAGATGATTTGAGGAAAGACTTGTGAGCTCTTCGATTAATAATTTAAGTGCTTGACTACTTCAAAGCCAGCTGTGTTTTATGCACATATGGTTTTAATGGTTCAATAACATATAATTTATTAATAATTCTTAATGTGTCCCTTTATATATCAGACACATAATCATCCAGGCCCACTTTGAAAACATGAACAGATTTTCCATTGTTGTATCTGGGAATTAGCACTGACAGCTGAAAAGCATTGCATAAAAACTTAAAGATGTATATTCTTTTTTTTTTTTGGTTGTGATTTATGACAAATGTATATTTTATAACATTCACCACAAACAACTTAGCAGTTATATTTTGGCTTAGTTTTCATATAATTTTAATTTATGACATCAAATCCACACTTTAAGCGTTTTTTTTCACAACTCATAAACTGGATCACATCAGAGATAATCAATAAACAAAGGCCTCAGAAACAGCATCAAAACACTGCAGTTCTTGCGGTTGGGCTGATTTGTAGGGTTGAGCTGATGGAGAGCTCTGATGCGTGCTGTAAACACAGATGACTTCATGTGTTGTGTTAGTAATAGAAGTGTCAGAAGCTCACTTTGAGAGCCTGTCTTCAGAGCTGTGCTTCGCTCTGACCTCATTCAGCTTTCAAGTGGCCATCTTTTAACTGAACTTAGCCTCTCTGAGCATTCACACAAACCCTAGACGGACAAGCCAAGCACTTAAGTGACATCCTTTACAACCCAAAGCCTGCGAAATGTCATGTGTCATTTGATTGCAAATGTGCTTATAAGAGAAAAGATTAAACCTTTAAATGTGGTTTAGTATATGTGAGAATCATGGCTTTAAATGCAGAGGTGTTAAACCATTCACACTGAAATGGTCTCATTTGAAGTAACACTGCAATAAATCAGCAGAGACCCAGCTAAAATATGTTCTAAGAACGTTTTGCAAATGTTCAAATGAAGTTAGGAAAGCGTTATTTCAGTCTATTTTTAAATGTTTATTTAATGCGAACGTCATTCACTACCCTCCTCCTTATTCATGTTTTTAAAGTTATACATCAGCCTTCTTAGTATTCCTCAATCAATTCATTATAAACAATATAACAAGAACATTTTTTTTTTTTTTTTTTTTTTTATAAAAGAATGCCTGTTTTCCCATTAATTTTTTGTAAAAATTGTATGGGGTCTCTAACGACCCACATGTGTAACAGTGTAAGTATATTTTTTTCTGCACAACAATAATTGAATCTCTTGTGACTGAATAAGTGCAATTCACCTTTATTCCACAAGGTGGCAATGTCTAATGCACAATGATGAGTGACGCATAGTTATCGCAGGCAGAAAACAAAAGAATAGGACGTATCATCAGCAAAACTTGAAATGGCTCAGCGATTTACTGCAGAGCAAGTACTGAACTCAATCAGATATTACTGTCACTGGATCTGGTGAAGAATCTGTCAGCAATCAAAATATTGATTTTGAAGATGTTGAAAATGATAGCTTTGAGAATTGGTGTGTGATAGCAAATATGAGGCAGATGCTGAACATAATCGAAATAAATGAGCTCTGACGAGGACAGTGATGATGGTATAAAACATTTGCTCAAACTGAACCCTTCCAAGCTCCAAAAGGTAACAAAATATGCTTTATTTTATTCTTCCGTAATTGTTACACTATTATCAGGAGAGTTTTATATTATCGCGACAGGTAGAGCTCCATTCATGTTAGATATAGATCTGGGTCGCTAAAGACCTGAGTATGTAATGGTTGGCGAAACATTCATGCATTTATGGGTTAAAGGTAGGCCTACACTATGTAACTTTTTTTTCTTGTTCAAAATTTATATAATGAGCGAGTATATCCTGAATCCATCTTCCAAACTGTGTTTTTGTTTATATTTATTTTTAACAGCCCAAGCATACAGGCCTACAGAGTGGTGTGTGAAACAAATTCATAAAAAAAAAAAAAAAAAAACACTGTAAATAATAAATCATCTCCATTGCAGATTCCAAGTGATCAAGGGCTTAAGATGTTCCATTTAAACACATTGCAAGAGATCCGCCAGTAGTGGGCACTCGTGCAACGTAAGCATTGGCGTAAATCCGAGTGAAGCGAGACGGAGGAAAGTTAGTGAGAGAAGAGCATTAAAAATTTAACTTAAACACATTCTCTCTACAATGTCTCCACAAAACGCAGCTCCAAAAGTTATCTTTAAAGAAAACATTTTATTTGAAACATTTGAAACGTTACTTTGAATGTTCAAACACGCTAAAAGAAATAGTAACATTTAAAAAAACATTAGACAAACTTTCAAAATGTTTCAGAAAAAAAACCCCATCATTTAAATAACGTTTTTCTACTAACGTTTTAAGAACATTATAAAAGACAAGATAACTTTGAACAAACATTCTATTCATGTTACTGGAATGTTTCTTCTTAACTTTCTTCTGAGAATGTTCCCTGTCCGCTGGGATCTTGAATACTTCTTCAATATTTCGATTTTAGAAGAGAATTTAAGTCTACAAAGTACTTTTGACATAATAAAGTGACTGAAAAGTACCCAGAGTTCTTGTTGGGGCACTTGAGTGTCAGTCACAAATCAGAAGGGACTCTATGTTTTTTTGCTCTTGCCCCCTTTTGTCATCTAATCTGTCTCTGTCTGAGTGGCTAGGCTGGAATCAGTAGTCCTGGGGTTAAGAATGAGGAGGGGTGATGGAAAGAGAGAGGGATGGAAAAAAGAGGATATGGGGACACCCCACTGGTTTTGGCTTATGAGGGACCATTCACACAGAAGACCTTCTTGGGTTATTCCCACAGTACTCTCTTACTGAGCAGACACACATGCACACAAACGCACACACATACACACTCCAGTCAAATTAGATTAGGGCCCTCTTCATTCTCCCTGTACTGAAATGCTAGCCTTTTCATTGCCATCAACCTCTGACTTGCCACTCAGATAATCCAGATCTTCCTAACATAAACCCATATACACAAAGATTATATGCATTAACGTATTTTTTAAAGATTTTTAAGTTTTCTGAAGCCCATATAAAATTCACTGTCACCATTGTATTCTGGGTAGTTGCCAAGGTGTTGCTATGTAGTTGCTTAGATGTTCCATGTGTGTGTTTTAAAATATGCTGCTATGTGGTTACTAAGGTGTTCTGGGTTTAGCTAAAGGCTGGAATTTACTACAATTCACTACTGAACAGATTTTAAAACACTAGGCATCATACACATGACGACTTTGTAAATGGTTACAGAGAAAAACTGGGCATCGTCCACTAAATGATCACATGCTAACAGACTTTCAAGTCATTCCAAACACAACTGGCTTGTTGCTATGAGACACATGATACATGAAAAATATTAAACATGTTTGATATCATCTGACTGGTTGGAATCATAACTATAAAATCATAATCTGTGGCCATCAAACACTATGCAATTTTCTGTGAAATTTGACAGCTCCGACTGCCCAAAATCTGCAGGTTCTGACTTTCAGCATCTAATATGGACTTCTCCAGACTTTAAATCAAGGCAAAAATATAGGCAAAAGTGTTGTAGTGAATTCTAGCCTTAAGTGGTTGTTTGTTGCGATGGTGTTCTGGGTTTGAAAGTGAACATCTCAAAGCCTGTATAATATTCCTGGGCCGGTTACACCAGCTGTGCATAAATTACTTACACTAGTTGCGATGTAAATGGGCAATAAACGTACACACTACTAAATATTTTTGTGTTGCACCAAATAAACGTAGAAGAAATGTAATTACGTATGAACTAAATAATTACATATAAAATAAATATGATAGGTTATTTCTTGATTAAGTATTATATTTTAACAGAGTTAGGCAAAAGAAGTTAGAATTAACCTTAATAGGAGAAAATGAAATTCACAGTGCTTTAACACAACATCTGCTCACAAATTTGAAGGCAGCTTGGATCATTGAAGATAAACTTTATAGTATGTGACATCACGACAACACGCTACATATGTTCTGCCTATAGAACAAATGGTGCAACCAAATTAGTTACGGACTAGCTAGTATTTACTAAGCTCCTAGTGTGAACTTTATAGTCCAATTTAAGTAAGAACTTATGAACAGTTGGTGCAACCCTACCCTGTTGTCTAGAAGAACAGAAGCAAGAGAAGGAAGTTCAAAACTCTAATTTCATTAATAAAAGTTAAAAATGAGACACAAACACATATTCAGTTATTGCATGTTTTCTAAGTTATATTAAGAAACATAATAATATAATATTTTAACAGCCCTAGTTTGTATTAAATAAAAAGATTAAGCAAAGGGAACAAGGGGCAAATGTAAAAAAGTGCAAGTGTTGAAAGCAGCTCCAGACATGTGAACCTAAACTCAAAACCTATTTGTCAGGATACATTTGCATTGGCAAAAAAAAAAAAAAAAAAAAAAAAAAAAATTCCTTCATCCCACTGAAAATGTTATATTTTTCAAAAAATATGTTTGTTTAGAAAAGTATCCTCATCTCTCTCAGGAGTTTGATCCTTAGGGTTTGGAGGATATTCAAATCTAACTTAAAGAGAAGACTAATTCGCCGCTGGTTCCTTTGAGATTTTACAATGGGCTTTTTCAATTTATGTGTTAAAGGGATAGAGTTCACCCAAAAATGAAAATTCTGTCATCATTCACTCACCTTCATGTTGTTCCAAACCTGTATGAATTTCTTTCTTCTGCTAAACACAAAGGAAGACATTTTGAAGAATGTCGGTAACCAAGCATATCTCGGGCCCCATTGACTACCATAGTATTTTTTTCCTACTATGGTAGTCAATGCCCGAGATCTGTTTGGTTACTGACATTCTTCAAAATGTCTTCCTTTGTGTTTAGCAGAACAAATACATTTATACAGGTTTGGGACAACATGAGGGTGAGTAAATGATGACAGAATTTTCTTAGGGTTAGCTCACACAAAAATGAAAATAATAATTTACCTCATGTTGTTCCAAACCTCTATGATGTTCTTTTCTCTGTTGAATACAAAAGAAAATATTTTGAAGAACAGTGGTGACCATTGACTTCCATTGTATGGACAAAACAAAATATGTAAATGATGACTTATTTGAGTAAACTATCCCTTTAACAGCCTTAGAATGGACAGTTGATAATGAAATACAAATGTTTCTGTATAGTGGTTGAATTAATTAATGTGTAAACCTAAAATTCAGGGAGGAAAAGGCAAGAGTGTGTGTGACTGTGTGTGTGTGTGTGTGTGTTTAAGGGGAGGGGTGTCAGTGAGAATCTGTCCAGCTGTTCCTTGTGTCAACCTGTTACTTCCCTTGAGAAAGGAAGTGAGGCGTCTGTGTGTGTGTGTGTGTGTGTGTGTATGAGAGAATCTGAGAGCAATCTCTTTATTACTGCCATCACCACACTTTGTCTCTCATTCTTCACCCTATTCAGCATTGAAACATCTCACTAATGCATTTACAACTGGGTGTTTGCAGTGGGCCTCAACAAAGATTAATGTACATGCTCCTGAGAGAGAGAGCGAGAGCGTCTATGCGTGTTTTGACTAACAAAAGACGAAGGCTGATCCTAAACATCATGTCATAGCCTTTAGAATAAAGCACCCAGAATTCAGTGCCTGTAAGGGAGCGACTCCCAAACTAGCACTGTGTTTAATTGCCCAGGTCAGTAGAAGCCTCTGAATGCAGGGAGCTGTGAAAAGACCAGTGAATTATGACTATCTCAACAAAGTCTGTGACTGTTTCATCCCGCAGACCTGTGAACCAGGCTGCCTTTAAAGTCTGATGAAAGAGAGAGAGAGCGAGTGAGTGAAAAGATAGATTAAAAAGAAGTCCTTTCCCCTAAGCTTCCAGCGCTAAGCAGCTTTCATTTATTCTCTTATGTGCTAAGTAAGACGTTCTGTACTATTACTAAAGGCATTCTGAGAAACTTTCAGTAAAGGGCTGAAACTTCACTTGGGTTTGTAGCACTTACGCATAAACAAATTTAATCACTGGCTTCAAGGAGAGTTTTGGCTGGGTTAAAATATCTAATAGGACTCTTCAGTCGACTTAATTTGATGATTTAGAGCCGTCTCGATCCATCTGAGGAAATTACAAATAGAAAGGGCACTTTTGGAGGGTTTATTTTTGGGCCTGAGTATGAGAGACAGAGGGAGGGAACAGAGAGATGATGAAAGAGAGAGAGAGAGAGAGAGAGAGAGAGAGAGAGAGAGAGAGAGAGAGAGCTTTGGAAAAGGAAAATCCTCCAGAAAACTTTCCTCTCCATTCATTATAGTGCATGGAAGCCAATTCATGCGGCAGCAAATTGAGATCAAAGTCAAATTAAAGCTGACTCGTTCAAAGGCAGATAAAACTAAGCGAGCCTGCAGCAAAATTTTCTCCATTGATTTCTTCCTCCTTCACTTTCTCCTTCGTTCTTGTGCTCTCCGTCTCCCGTGATCCTTGGGACTTCCTTCTAAGAGGAAGAGGCTTTAAAAAGTCCTGCAGCAGAGTGCTGACATGACTGAACAAACAAAACAAAACCCCTAAAAACTCAGCCAAGACAAAGTGCTACAATAATACAACTCATAAAAATTAACGACACGCAATAAACTTGAGAAAGCTAAATATTATGGACTATTATGAATGGTGATTGACCTAAAAGCTCTGTCCTAAAACCCTGTTCTGCCCAGTAGGCAGCATTTTAAGGCATTATCGCTGCTCCCAAAGTGAAGGGTTTCAAAGTAAGTTTAGCCAAGTTTAAAAGCTGCATCACGTGTATCAATCCCATAATGCATTGCAACAAGCTATGTGAAAAAAATTGGTGAAAAATGTGGATTCAGCTTAACATTAAATATATTTAATTAATATAATTAAAACATGCTATTTTACACCAAATTTATGTTTATAAATATTTATGCATGTCGTGAACTGCAAGACTCACATGGCATGGTGAAATTGTGTACATGCAGTGAGTGACAGCTTCATTCATTATAATGGGAGCATTCTTGCAGCTGGTTGTCATGTTGCTTGCTTTCTGTGAATAAATCGCATGATTTTCAACCAAAACAGAGACTTTTTATATATATATATATATATATATATATATATATATATATATATATATATATATATACACTCACCTAAAGGATTAGCATCTTTGGGATGTGGTGGAACGGGAGCTTCGTGCCCTGGATGTGCATCCCACAAATCTCCATCAACTGCAAGATGCTATCCTATCAATATGGGCCAACATTTCTAAAGAATGCTTTCAGCACCTTGTTGAATCAATGCCACGTAGAATTAAGGCAGTTCTGAAGGCGAAAGGGGTCAAACACAGTATTAGTATGGTGTTCCTAATAATCCTTTAGGTGAGTGTATATATTTGTTTTTACTACAGTCAATTTTGGCAACATTACCCGCCCCCTGTTGATTGACGCCTCAACTCTGATCATTGCTAAGTGGTTATTTAAAATTCTCTACAAAGGCAGTAGTCCTCGTGCAGCCAGATCTTTGCCTGACAAACATAAGGTCAGGGCTCTGTAGCCACTGCAATTAGGGGCTTTCACACCGGATAGTTATAAAAACTAACCACCAGGGCAGTCCCCAGAGAACAAAATTTCCCCCGTGGGCCAATTTCCTGGTTGCATTCACACTGCCAGAACTCTAAAGTGACGTAAACTGGCTGACAGGGACGAGGAGGATGGCGGACGGTGTGACCAGAGCTGTGTTTTTGTTGGTTTTGCGATAACAGAGATGGAATATAGACGTTATGCGATTAAAAGAGCAAAAAGGAGAGTTAAGAGACAAGGGGCCCTATCATACATGCAATGCGACGGCAGGTGTGTTTTTTTTTAGCAAAGGCATACCCATCTGTTCGCCCATGGGTGTGCTGGTATGAAAAAGAGGTGTGTTCAGGCGCATTGTTGGTGCGTTGCTATTTTGAGGCAGCTGAAAACAACTGCATTATTGACCAACAAAAACCTGGTGTAAAGTCAAGTATTTTTTGTGTTATTTAAAGAGCGCGTTAGTAATATGCGCCTATAGGCGGGTACACAGCGTGTGTACACTCAGCTTATTACACACACAGGGATGCGCAGCAGCACACAAACATTTTTAAATATTAAAAATAAAAGGATTCCTCTCTGGAGAAGCGTTCAGTTGTTCCGCTCGCAAATTAGAACTAGCAAAAGTGGATTCAGACACGCCCTAAGTGCACCTGTGCCATGCGCTTCAGACCATGCACTCAGATTGTTAAAATAGGGCGCAAGCTCTCCTACAACAACTTGCATTGCTACATATTATCAAGGCTGAGGCAAATGCTATCTATCGCTGTTTCCATGTTCATGGAGTTCGTTTGTGAAGTAAGTATTTGTAAATGTGTATTTACACAGATTTTTTTAAATGGTGCCGGTGTTTCATATGGCATGCATTTGGCCAATCAATGTACACCAACGTCACTGTGGGCGGAGCCTACCTAGTTTCAGAAATGGACAGATGTGCAGTAGCAGTCAGTGAGTGCCAACATTTTTTACAACACAGATTATCCAGACACCTTCTCCAATTATTTAAAATATTTTGGTACTGCCTAGTCAGCGGCAAGAACACAAAACGATGTGGGCTATTATAAACAAGTCCAACAACTCTATACTAATGGCAAACAGCACTTACATGTCTGGGTTAGTAGGCTATTAACTGTGTTTCAGGACCCTATTGTTATTACTATCATCTAGTCTATCTAAAATGTTCCAAGTTTAAATCCTATTTCATGCTGCAACTGTAGGGCTAATATATTACTCCCTCTATGAACTGCATAAATATTATGTAGATCTATTGTTTACATCAAATTCATTCTTTATTCTTCAGTCCAGTCAGTCCATTTGAAGGCTTGCAAGCTTGTGTTTAGCTTCAAAGGGCGACTTGGATGATGGTATTCTTTCAAAATGAAGAACCACCTATTTTTTTTTTCTTATTCCGTGGATCTCTGCCATTTTCCTCCACTTGTTAACACCGTTTTTTTTTGCCAACCCAATGCATGTGCAACTGGGGTGACGTAACTGCTCCCAAATGATCTATAATGCAATTTTTTTTTAATATGCATTAAAATACCTAATAAATTAGTTGGAGATGTCTGTAAAGTTTAAAATTAACCAACCCAAATAATTGAAAAGAGATGACAACATCTTACCATTGTACAGCAGTGTACACTTCGTCAACAGCCATTCCAGTCAGCAATTTGGGTGATCAGAATACAATACTAAACCCGACTGCAATGTCAGCATTGGCGCTTTCATTTTTACCCGCATATGCTCCAGTCTCCAGATATTCCCTTTTCAGTGAGGTACTTCACATGATCTTCAATGATAGATGTAAGAGGAAATAAAGCTAAGAAAATGGGATTACTTGGCAAACCTTTCATATGTTCGCAAAGGGTCAACCAAGCTATTCCCATGTCCACTGTATCCAAAAAAAAAAAAAAAAAAAAAAAAAAAATATATATATATATATATATATATATATACAAATTTTAATCTTTCTAACCCATGAACTTCACAAACTGTAACTTTAAATCCAGCTGCATGTGATGCTTGCCACAGTCTTCATGAACACAGTCTTTGTGTCCTGGCGGACCGTTAAAGACCACAACAAATAGGATCCCGGAAATCCGCTAGAAGTCAGCCAATCAGATTCCGGCTGCTGACTTTGTGAAAGTGTTTCCAGTTTAGTGAGCCTTATGCCTCAGATGTTTGGGCGAATGGAATGTGGACGTCTGTGGGTGTGACTTCTGAGGCTAAGACTACAAAGACAGCAACTCATACAAATAGCGATCTATACATGTACAGCCTGGAGACTTGAGGCAATGTGAGAGGATCGACTCAATTTTATATACTGTGTAATAATGGCGTTCCTATCGCATTGCCTACGTTGAAATTAATTGTGACTCGTGTCTCTAAAATACTAAAATACTGTATATCTATATTCTGCACAGGAAAATATGTTGATATTCTAAACTACAGATTTGTGTAATTCTGTAGAAGATGAGAACTATATAGAGGGGATGCATGGTCCTCAGGCGTTTGCATATAACTGCCTTCTTTTTACTGAACGAGGGACTGTGTGGGATAAGATGGAGGGACGTGATATTTTCATTCGTGTGTTGTCTTTTCACCCGAGGTTCGGCGTTTCCTTTCATGCAGCCACATGTGGAGCGTCTCTTCCTCTGAAGTTGTGTTTGGATTAGGACAGGAGGAAGGGAACTCGCGCACATTTTCCCCGGAACTCTGTGTTTGCCTGAACCTCTCACAGAAATTAAACAATTCCACACACACCATGAGAGGAAGAGAATGGAAAAAAATGACACGAACGCGGGAGTCATCATGGGTAGTGCGAAAAGAAAGCAGTAGGAAGAGGTAAACCAGAAAAGAGGGTTGTAACACAGGGATAAATAGTATTTTTACTAAAGAAGAATTTTACATTTATTTGTTATGAAAGGTATTTGACCCCTTCATGATCTTCAAGACAAATCATGTTCATTCAGTGGAACATGAAAGGAAATTTAGAATAATGTACTGGTTGCTTTTTTTGTGCAATTACAATGGATGAGATTGCAGCTTTCAGGCATCAAAAAGGACAAGAAAGCACGATAAAGTATCATAAAAGTGGTCCACTTGACTCATACTCTAAATTTTTTTAACCCCTTTGAAATCATCAATAGCTTTGTGTGAGGAACAGGCTGAAATTTAAGCTGTTAATCGCTGGACATCTTGACATCCTTCCTAGCTCTCCATGACGTGTTCATGAGGGTTCATGAGAGTTCAGTAGTGATGTCAAATTCTCATGAGCAAATTCTTCTTTTGAGTCAAATCTTCTTAATTAAGCTGTTGATTTGGTTCACAAATATGGTCTGAATGATTTGTGTCACAAAATGCACTTGTCAAGTTCAATCAATCTTTCTGGAGGAAAAATTATCAGCAAAAATCTTTTTGTTTACCACACAAATCTGTTATTATATCGGATTTGATATCTTATACATATCTGACTTGAAACACAGCACGTATGGACCTATTTAATGATAATTTGGTAACACTTTACAATAAGGTTTCATTAGGTAACATTACTTAACTACATTAGTTAACATGAACTAATAATGAATTGCACTTATAAAGCATTTATTTATCTTTGTTAATGTTAATTTCAACATTTACTAATACATTATTAAAATCTTGTTAACATTAGTTAATGCCCAGGAACTAACATGAACAAAACAGCTGCATTTTTATTAACTAACGTTAACAAAGATTAACAAATACAGTAACAAATGTGTTGCCCATGGTTAGTTCATGTTACTTAATACATTAACTAATGTTAACTAATGAAACTTTATTGTAAAATGTTACCGATAATTTGGTTATTTTTAAGCTCGAAAGTTTCAGTGTTCATTTAAAGGTGCACTATGTAAATTTTTCGTCCGCTATAGGTCACCTATTCAAAACAAAGGCGTAGTTTGATGATGCCAAGTTTGAGTGCAGAATCTTGGGACATGTGGTCTTCACATCATAGCCGGTGGAAAAGAATTGGGTTAGGACTCATGTTCATGCGGGACTTTTATTATGCCACAGTCATCAGCGGCATTTCCGCCTTTCCGGTCATGAGTATGAGGTAATGCAGCTCTGTTTATCATATTAGATACATCTGAGTGTGTTGTAAATGATGTTATGATGTTACTCTGTGCGTTCGCTCGGTGGCTGCTGTGACACTTGTTGCACACTGCAGTAAGAGTAAAGCGCTTCTGCTAAATAAAACCGGGAACCGAGGGTAACGCAGATATTTCTCACGATTTACAAATAGTTGGAAACATTTGTGGTATTGTAAGTACTTAACTGAACAAAATATATAACCCTGACCTAGTGGATTTTAGATATTTTACTGAAAAAAATGTTACATAGTGCACCTTTAATCGCATAAATTAAAATGACAAGCACGCTCAAAATATATATAGGGTTCCACTGAAATAAGAAATTCATACAGGGTTGGAACGACATGCGAGTGGGTAAATAATTGCCAAATTCTTATTTTTTGATGATCTATGCCTTTAAATGTGATTTAAAATTAAGAATAAATACTACCTGGAAGACATTTCATCTTCTTGGAGAATACAAATCAGATATAAAAAGCTCTTTCATGAAATAAAATGGGTAATTATGTGCAATTAGGTGTGGATCACGCTAAGAACTGTGAGAGCTGTTGGCGTGTTTGACAGCATTACCTGCACAGGTATGAAGACAAGCCGGAACAGTCACGTCTTTAAGCTAATCAGTGGTTGTGTTTGGAAAAGGCAATGTTTATCAGCATTTCTGTAGCTCCAATTGTCATGCATGCATAAAGAATGGCTTTAAAAACACTTACACTTTTTTCTGTCTGTAATTTGCACTTTGAATGGAGTAGAACATTTCACATGTATAATTTTAAAAGTATTTGGCACACATTTATCCAGATGTGTACAATAATGTTTTAGTACACCTTAATATTTTACTGTTTTCAATAATACACAATAAGCTTTTCTTTAATTGTCTAACAAACAAATTACAATGCATTTCTGGGCAACTATAGACAATTTTTTCATAATTTATCCAGAAATCTAACATCTGCACTGTAACTAAATTACACTTCAAAGTTTTCATTTACAGTAAAATTGTGTGCCTCAAGTCTCAAAGAGCGCACGCACACACACACACACTAAGAAACCTTACACATGGAGGAACATGTCAAGGACTTAACACCTGGACAAGCTGAAAGGAACAGAGGAAAATGCCTTTTAATCTGTTCAAGATATGGTTTCATAGCTGTGAGCACTTACCTCATCTTTGCCTATCCGACCCCCTTCTGACACTCTCCTGCACGCAAAGATTACTGTACCCATGCACATTCCTCCAGCTTATATATCAAAACAGCCTCAAATCACCTGCCACTCTCAAACACAGACATACACACACACACACAGTAGGAAAAGCCTGTGGCCCTTTTCCCATTCCTGGAGAAAAAAGAGGCCTTGAAATCATGACACCAGAGGGGCCGAGACATTTAAATTATTTCCGAAGACTGAGTAATGCTAAGGCCTATCAAATCTCTGAGTTTTCTAAATAACATGCTTTTGGTAAGTACACCATATGAAAGAAGCAGATTTCAATTGCTACTCCTGGACATCAACAGGATTAAATGGAGAGTGAATGGTACCTTTTCTAATGACTTCTTAGGAAAAGACAATAGTAATATCCACTGAATCTGAAGTTTCAGGGAATATCTCAACTTTGTCACACACTGAGCATTGTCATTATCTGAAAATCAATTTCAATAATTGCTTCAAGACCAAAATAAGGATAGATGACTTATAATTGTATATAGCTGAGGGACAGAACTATAATTCATCACAACACTGGCTCACCAGCTTCTGCGTCAGCTTCTCGTCACTTCATAACATTAAGGTTGAACCACTGTATTCACATTGACTATTTTAACAATGTTTTACTACCTTTCTGGGCCTATAGCGTTGCAGTCTATGAGGGGTCAGAAAGATCTCGGATTTCATCAAAAATATCTTCATTTGTGTTCTGAAGATGAACAAAGGTCTTATGGGTTTGGAACGACATGAGGGTGAGTAATTAATGACAGAATTTTCATTCATTTAAGATGGTAAGATCAGACTTACTATCAGACCATTGAATACAATATATTCATCACAATCTTAAAGTCTAAAGGCAACTACCTAAATATTGGTGAGTCTGTAAAGCCAAAATGATGAAAGTGTGAACTTTGTGAATGAAAATGTGCTCGATGTGACTTGAAACATGTTTCTTCAAATAGGTTGCCTGCAGCATATTTTATGACTTAAGGGAGGGCCAAGGTTTATTTTTTAAAGCAATCAATACATTTTTATTTTCATATCATTGTTCTTGAAATTGTCTTCTCATATTGTTCTTTTTGATAAAGATAAACAAAACAACACAATGGGTCCCATTTTAACGATCTAAGTGCATGGTCTGAAGCGCATGGCGCAGGTCCGAATCCACTTTTGCAAGTTTAACGATGGGAAAAATGGTCAGCGCGCCAGGTGCATGGTCCAAAAGAGTTGTACCTAGTTTCTTAATGAGTCATAGGTATGTTTTTGGCAGAATATAGACACCCTCAACCTGACAAATCAGTTTAAATACATGTGTATTACCACGATTGGTCAAACAATTAGCCAATTTCATTCAACATTACTGCAAATAGGTAATTATGATACATGCAATTATTATCCATTATGACATGTAGGCATTTTTATCTTTATGTAGCCTACACAATAATAATCTTTTACATTGTAATCCTTTTATTTTTTATATTTGGCATGTTTGTGTGCTGTCAAATGCGTGAGTGTACACGCGTTGTGCACCTGCCTATACTAACGCAAAAACAAAATAAAATACTGCGTTAGGTTATTATTGGTCAGTGGCGCAGTTGTTTTCAATTGCCTCAAAATAGCAACACACCAACAATGCAAAACTAGCAAAAAACACTTGTCGCATTGCGCCGGGTGTATGATAGGGCTCAGAGTGTACAGTCAATGGCTATGTAAAGTCATGCTGTTATAATAATATCTCTGATTCAAGTTGATTTTTTTTTTACATTTTTAGTTTTTAGCTTAATTTTAAATAAATGTAGTAATAAAATTAATAAATATTTTTACAAACCTGATTCCAAAAAAGTTGGGACACTGTACAAATTGTGAATAAAAACAGAATCCAATGATGTGGAAGTTTCAAATTTCAATATTTTATTCAGAATACAACATAGATGACATATCAAACGCTTAAACTGAGAAAATGTATCATTTTAAGGGAAAAATAAGTTGATTTTAAATTTCATGGCATCAACACATCTCATAAAAGTTGGGACAAGGGCATGTTTCCCACTGTGTGGCATCCCCTCTTCTTTTTATAACAGTCTGCAAACGTCTGGGGACTGAGGAGACAAGTTGCTCAAGTTTAGGAATAGGAATGTTGCCCCATTCTTGTCTAATACAGGCTTCTAGTTGCTCAACTGTCTTAGGTCTTCTTTGTCACATCTTCCTCTTTATGATTCCCAGGGAAAGCAAGAACTGACAAAATGTAAAAATGTGTACCTTGAATGCAATGTAAGTCGCTTTGGATAAAAGCGTCTGCCAAATGCGTAAATGTAAATGATGCGCCAAATGTTTTCTATGGGTGAAAGATCTGGACTGCAGGCTGGCCATTTCAGTACCCGGATCCTTCTTCTACGCAGCCATGATGTTGTAATTGATGCAGTATGTGGACTGGCATTGTCATGTTGGAAAATGCAAGATCTTCCCTGAAAGAGACAACGTCTGGATGGGAGCATATGTTGTTCTAGAACTTGGATATACCTTTCAGCATTGATGGTGCCTTTCCAGATGTGTAAGCTGCCCATGCCACACGCACTCATGCAACCCCATACCATCAGAGATGCAGGCTTCTGAACTGAGCGCTGAGAACAACTTGGGTTGTTCTTGTCTTCTTTAGTCCGGATGACATGGCGTCCCAGTTTTCTGAAAAGAACTTCAAATTTTGATTGGTCTGACCACAGAACAGTTTTCCACTTTGCCACAGTCCATTTTAAATGAGCCTTGGCCCAGAGAAAACGCCTGCGCTTCTGGATCATGTTTAGATATGGCTTCTTTTTTGACCAATAGAGTTTTAGCCGGCAACGGCGAATGGCACGGTGGATTGTGTTCACCGACAATGTTTTCTGGAAGTATTCCTTAGCCCATGTTGTGATTTCCATTACAGTAGCATTCCTGTATGTGATGCAGTGCCGTCTAAGGGCCCGAAGATCACGGGCATCCAGTATGGTTTTCCGGCCTTGACCCATACGCACAGAGATTGTTCCAGATTCTCTGAATCTTTGGATGATATTATGCACTGTAGATGATGATAACTTCAAACTCTTTGCAGTTTTCTCTGAGAAACTCCTTTCTGATATTGCTCCACTATTTTTGGCCGCAGCATTGGGGAATTGGTGATCCTCTGCCCATCTTGACCTCTGAGAGACACTGCCACTCTGAGAGGCTCTTTTTATACCCAATCATGTTGCCAGTTGACCTAATAAGTTGCAAATTGGTCTTCCAGCTGTTCCTTATATGTACATTTAACTTTTCCGGCCTCTTATTGCTACCTGTCCCAACTTTTTTGGAATGTGTAGCTCTCATGAAATCCAAAATGATCCAATATTTGGCATCACATTTCAAAATGTCTCACTTTCAACATTTGATATGTTATCTATATTCTATTGTGAATAAAATATAAGTTTATGAGATTTGTAAATGATTGCATTCCTTTTTTATTCACAATTTGTACAGTGTCCCAACTTTTTTGGAATCGGGCTTGTATGAATTATATAAGTAATATCCCTAAACACATGAACTTCACGTGCAAAAACACATGTGGTCACGTGACCACACGCACATGTGAAATTTAACATGTTAAAAGCATGTGAGCACATGTGGACACATGTTTTCCACATGTGGACACGTGATCACGTGAAATTTATGTGGTTTTTCTGTAAGGGATTTGGTAATTATAAGAAATAGTTACAAATGGGATAAATCATAAAAGTGATGCCCACTTTAATGTAATTATAGAAACAGATTTTGTCAACAAATGCAGATGCATATACAGAAATGGCTTCTCTGCACATTATAGTGTCTAGTCAAGTCAAGTCAAGTCACCTTTATTTATATAGCGCTTTTTACAATACAGATTGTTTCAAAGCAGCTTTACAGTAATAACAGTATGTGGCGAGGTTGGAGAGCGAGAGACGTGGGAGGAACGAGCGAGACCGGCGTGTGATTTGAGAATGAGCGTCACCTGCGAGGCACACCTCTCATGAGGGAGCTCGGAGGCATATAAGGACGAGAGACACCAGTGAAGGACTCGAGACGCTCATTCTCAAACGTTCAGACGTTCATTTCTGTTGTAAAAAAGTTATTCATAAATTCAAAGTTAATTTATCTATACAGCCACTCTGGAGAAAACAGTGATGTCATTATCCGGCTCAGTTCAGTTCTCATATAATATTGTTGAAAATTAAGTGTCCCCAACTTAGCAAGCCACAAGCCAAAGGGGACAGTGGCAAGGAACCAAAACTCCTTCAAGTGACAGAATGGAGAAAACCTTGGGAGAAACCAGGCTCAGGCGGGGGGCCAGTTCTCCTCTGGCCAACAAACGAACAGTGTATGATTATGATCATTAGGCAGTATTACAGGTCAGAAGGCAGATTAGATTGGAACATTCCGAATATTTATCCAGTTCCAATTGGTTGAAGCTTGGAGTCATCACGCCGGTATGGAGACGGTTTGTTGAGGATCAGTGCCACTGGCTGTCGTGAGGCCTTCGCAGTCTTCCTTGATGGCCCATTGTATCATTTATTTTTTAAGAGAAATTGATAGGCCTACCTAAATGAAACTAACTGAGAAGTCTTTTTAAGACTCTCTGAGCAATAAAAATTTCCTCTGGGTACATTTAAATGTCAGATTACAGACCTAGTCTTCATTAACCCCAGTGTATATCCTTTACATCAAAATACATTCTGAAGTCAGCAGACAGGGCTACGAGTGAATCCTGCTCTGAGGCAGTCAAAAGCGGGCGGTCCCAAAATATGCTACAGACTTCATAAAAAAATAAAAAAAATCATTTGATAAAGTTTGAAGTGAGAACAGAGTCAGACAACACCCCTCTTCCTCTCTGTTTGTGCTCAAACGTCAACGCATAACACGCTGACATACGTCAGAAAACAGGGTCAGGTACATCTTTCAAACAAAGTCTCTTTGAGACACACTGATCTTTTGGGAAATGCTGCTCTCAAAAGTATTTGATTAAACATAGTGCGGAGAAAACACACTCTGCTGTTTTAATCCTCTTTCTTTTACCTTCTTTTTCTCTCGTATCCCCTCCTCTTGCTGAGAAAGTGATTAGAGGGAACATTCTTGTGCCTGACACACATACACCTTTTGTAGGAGCCCTTTGAGTGTCACATTGAAGTGTGTGAGTTTTCTAGTGAAGCCACTGACTGGATGAATGAAAGGAGAGGTTGGTGCAATCGATATACAAATGCAATGAAAGAGGAATGGAGAGAGAGAGAGAGAGAGAGAGAGAGAGAGAGAGAGAGAGAGAGAGAGAGAGAGAGAGAGAGAGAGAGAGAGAGAGAGAGAGAGAGAGAGAGAGAGAGAGAGAGAGAGAGAGAGAGAAAATAGAGACTTTGCAAGTTTGACTTTGTGTGTGTTTATATATTCTGTCCTTTGAGTGTCTTTTATATTCTCTTTATACATTTGTATAAGTATGTATACTCTCTTCCAGCTGCAGAGAGACTCTCAGTGCTTCTACGTGCACTTTAAAAGTCTGACTAATTCATTGCAGCAGTCCAGTATTTGATTTCTTTAAATAATTTTTTTTTATATATATACACTGTATATATACACCGATCAGGCAAACATTATGACCACTGACAGGTGCAGTGAATAACACTGATTATCTCTTCATCACAGCACCTGTTAGTGGGTGGGATATATTAGGCAGCAAGTGAACATTTTATCCTAAGTTCTAAGTGAAAAATGGGCAAGCGTAAGGATTTGCGAGAGTTTGACAAGGGCCAAATTGTGATTGCTAGACGACTGGGTCAGAGCATCTCCAAAACTGCAGCTCTTGTGGGGTGTTCCTGGTCTACAGTGGTCAGTATCTATCAAAAGTGGTCCAAGGAAGGAACAGTGGCGAACCGGAAACAGGGTCATGGGCAGCCAAGGCTCATTGATGCACGTAGGGAGGGAGTGAAGGCTGGCCCGTGTGGTCTCAAACAGACGAGCTACTGATGCAATTCACAACCTCACCACTAGATGCCGCTAAATTTCACACATTGCACCTTTAAGTAGGAAACGAGAGTTGATTTAAAAACTACTGCACTTTATTCCCTTTCAACAACCATAATACATCCTTATTACATGTCTAAAGATAATTACAAATGGTTGCTTTTTACGGAAAATAGCTCTTTAGAGCAAGTTTTCTTGAGAATAAAGGGCGCTCGGCGTGTGTTGTAATGTTAGCATGTCTGTAAAAGAAGCGCTCTTGCGTGATTGCACCCAATTATGATTCTGTTTCATCTTGCTGCAGATGTTAGGCAGAAGTGGGGCTTAAAAGAACAGGGGTGCCGGCTGAGGGGTGTCAACAGGCCCTCCGTCAAATCCTCTTTGAGGCCAGTGTCAGGTACTTTGATTGGCGGGCCTTCATGAGGAGAGATTCTCTTCTCATCTGTCCGGAGAGCATGACAGGTGAGTGCCACATCAAATACAGCTGAATGGAGAGAAGTATAGTGATCCTTCACAGCAGAGAGCTAGATGACACATGTTTGTGCCAAGGTGAGGGACAACAACCTTGGTGTCGCTTTCTTTCACACCATCTCTGTTTGGTGAGGGTTCAGTCTCTTTAATGAAGCGGCATTTGCTCACAGGAGTGAGAGGAATGATACTTTTTACAGCTTGTCCAAGACCAGCAGACAGTAGCCCAGACAATTGAGCCATAAAACAGAAGCCTTTTCTTATCAAGTCAGACAACTGAAATATAGAAACTTGTTTCTGCCACAAAATAATAATTAAAAAAATCAAATTTTCATCTCACAATTCTTTTTTTTTTTTTTGTTTTTTTAAGTTTATATCTCCTTTATCTATTTTTTTTTCTGAGAAGTTCAGGTTTATATCTCACAATTCAAGTTTATATAACAATTCTAAGAAAAAAGTCAAGATGTTTTAGGTCGGTCTTAGCATTAAAAGTTTAAGATCCACTTATATTGTATAGTACTTAGGGATCATAAACTTTTTTATGCTTATAAAACTTGAATATGAGAAGAATGATGACATTTATATCTCGCAATTCTGACTTTTTCTCATAATTGTGAGATATGCAAACTCGGAATTGCAAAAAAGAGAATTGTGAGATAAAAGCAATTACTTTTTTTATTTTTTTATTCTGTGGTAGAAACAAACTTCCATAAACACTATTGGTTACAATTTTACAGCATTTTTATTAGTGTAGCCTTCAAAATACTATGAAGTGAGTGGAACTATCTTTAAAAACACATCTCTTTACAAATACAGTGGCCCCAAATGTATTTGGGTAATTAAGCTCCATTTTTAAATGTATAAAAGGCATCTCCTTCACTGTAAAAAAAATATTTTAATGGTTAAAGACTGTAAAAATGTTATGGTCAAAAAAAAAAAAAAATGGTATCCATATATTTACATACACACATTATGACAGGTGAAGTGAATAACACTGATTATCTCATGGCACCTGTTAGTAGGTGGGAAATATAAGGCAGCAAGTAAAAACTGCATTTCTTGTGGGGTGTTCCTGGTCTGCAGTGGTCAGTATATATTAAAGTGGTCCAAGGAAGGAACAGTGGTGAACCAGCGACAGGGTCATGGGCAGCCAAGGCTCATTGATGCACGTGGGGAGTGAAGGCTGGCCCGTGTCCGATCAAACAGACGAGCTACTGTAGCTCAAATTGCTCAAGAAGTTAATGCTGGTTCTGATAGAAAGGTGTCTTTTTGTTGCGTATGGGGCTACATAGCCATAGACCAGTCAGGATGCCCATGCTGACCCCTGTCCACCACTGAAAGCGCCAACACATACACGTGAGCATCAGAACTGGACGACAGAGCAATGGAAGAAGGTAGCCTTTCTTTTACATCATGTAGATGGCCATGTGCATGTGCGTCGCTTACCTGGGGAACACGTGGCGCCAGGATGCACTATGGGAAGAAGGCAAGCCGGTGGAGGCAGTGTGATGCTTTGGGCAATGTTCTGCTGGGAAACCTTGGGTCTTGCCATCCATGTGGATGTTACTTTGACAAATACCACCTACCTAAGCACCCTTTCATGGAAACGGTATTCCCTGGTGGCTGTGGCCTCTTTCAGCAGGATAATGAGCCCTGCCACAAAGCAAAAATGGTTCAGGAATGGTTTTGAGGTGTTGACTTGGGCTCCAAATTCCCCAGATCTCAATCCAATCAAGCATCTGTGGGATGTGCAGTCCAATCCATGGAGGCCCCACCTCGCAACTTACAGGACTTAAAGGGGCTTTATGTAGGATAGACACCCAGTGGTTGAACTAGGTATTGCAATCCAAATTCAAAATATTGGAGCAGGTTTTTTTTCTCCCGGCCCCCTCCTCCTCAGACTTGAAGCACACGCAGGTTGCCAGATTGACGACACCAGCAGGAACGAGCGCACCTGACGATGGAAAGCAGCGAGCCTTACACTGTAAGTTGATCAGCTAATGTATACATTTGCAATATATTCTTTCAAAATGATAAACCACCTCATGGATTTTTAGAACTCTGAATTTGCGTTTCATTTCGGAGGCTGCATACATTGAGCCACCCAATTGTAACCGTAATCAAGTTGTAAACCGTTTAGACTGTTATTCATTGTGAGGTTTAAAATACTATAACAGGGTTGAGGTGCGTGGACCCTCGTAGCTAAAAAATAAATAAATAATATAACAGTGCTATATATAACAGTCAACCTAGCAATGTATGTTAGCATGATAACGCAACATCAACTTATTCAGTTGCAAATGCATTCGTAAATTAAATAAAAATTTGTATATGTAGTTTCTGTATGTTTTTGTCATGGTTGTTACTGATGTGATAAACAGCCATGACCCGTCTGCACCTCCGCACTAGTCGGCCACTCTCTTGAATACACGCTGTCTTAACAAGGTTTCACAAAACAGTGCAAGTACTGTCTGAATGTTGAATTTACTTAAAATATTCCTACTAGTAACCAGGATACATTAGCTAACTGACTTTGTACTTACTTGTCAAGGAGAAAATTAGCCATCTCAGCATTCGTTTTGAAGCCTTTGTCTGCTTTAAGTTGTCTCCATCTCTCAAACGCATCTCTAATATTTATACGGCTTTTATTATAACATTTATCATACAGTTTTTTTGATGGATGCCGAGGTTTTTTAGGACAGGAATGTTCGCTCTCTGACTCGGACCCCTTTTGTTTGGCAGCTTCCATGACTGGACTAAACTGAAATGAAATACGCCATGTTTGCCGCCAATTGGCAACCCGGGTTGTGAAATACAATTGGATAAACTGACAGTGGGCGTGTTACACAGACCAAAACAAAGACAGAAGTTCCGACACAGAACGCACATTTTCACAGGAGAGTAATTGACTATAGCATTGTTTTTCAGATAAACAAGTATGTTAACTTAGCATGGTTCTTAAATATCTGCAAACATATTATGGTATTTTTATGCTTTAGTAGAGTCAAAAACTTACATAGAGCCCCTTTAAAGGATCTGCTGCTAACATCTTGGTGCCAGATACCATAGCACATCTTCAGGGGTCTAGTGCAGTCCATGCCATGATGGGTCGAGGCTGTTTTGGCAGCAAATTAGGAAGGTGGTCATAATGTTATGCCTGATCGGTATAAGTAATGTTTGACAACGAACATATTAATTGAATTTGAGAATTCATCATTTTAAATTGTATATTTATTTAATATTTTATAATATATACTTTCTTCAAAACTTTATAATTTAAAAAATATATTTTTGCAAAATGGTTTAGTAGTCCAAATATGTTGCCACAGTATAGGCTATACATGTAAAATGTCTTTAATTGGCTCAAATTAAACACCTCAGATTAGTCTCTTTCATGTAACTAAGCTGGAAGGTCAAATCTCTGTCCTTTCCACACCCCCGTCTTTGAAGCAGTGATGCATCTTTAAATGGTCGAGCGGTTGCATTATCACCTTTAGTTTTGTGCATCTCATACATCTATTCTTTCTCTGATCTCCTAAGTGCCGTCATTAACAATGTCACACACATACACATGCACAATACACTCAGGAGCTTCAATGCTGCAGGCCGTTGAGGCTCTTCAAGCCAATTACGCTGTTTAGAGTCTTTTGCTCTTTTTGTGACTCTTTGCATAAAAGAAAAACACTTTAGAAATGTGATAACAAGCAAATGTGCCTGTTCACGTTTCTCTTAAAACAGCAGATACTTTTCATACCTCTTGAGTCAGTAGAAAACAAAATGTGCTTGGATGTAAAATCGGCTCAAGAGAGGGAAAGAACTGAAAAATTTGCCAGTAATCAACCCTTTTTGAACCACCACGGGATTAGTTTCATTGTTTAGTGGGTCTTTATCAAAGCATATTATAATGATAAGAGATTTTCTTGAATCTCATATCTAATTGGTGTCAAGTTTAGCTTCTAATGGGAAAATCTGGATTTTGCATATTGTAATTATGGTGTGTTTTGAGGTTTTTGTCTCACTGTCCCCAATGACTCACATCAGAGGATTAAAGCTCAAAGTGAACGAAATTCTGTTTAGTTTAAAGAAATTATATTTATTTCTCCATTTTTCTACTACAAAGGCAAGAAAGTTGCTAAATGCTGCTGTTTATCAGGCATGCAAATGTTTTCTGAGAAAGCATGGACCAGACACACACACACTCATAGACACACATAATTTTGTCCCGCTCTCATGGAACAAAGCACAGCTTCTGTGGCTCTTTGCCATGCACACAAAAAGACTTGGCCCTAGTCAAGAAAAACTGCACTCCTTTTTAATATCTGGAGCCTTGTTAAAGACTCACTAGGGGAAAGTCACTGTGGAGACCAACAAGGCATCTGTTATGTTCTTTGTATTCCTTTTTTCCCCCCGAAAAAAAAAAAAAAAAAAAAAAAAAAAAAAAAAAAAAGAAAACAGGAAGAAATGATGCTATGGACAATAGAGGTGGTGCAAAAGACTCTTCTGTTTGAACAAAACTGTAAAACAGATAAAGTGGAGTTATGTAGGATTTCTTTGATGTCATTCACTCATTGTGTAACCCTTTGGTACAACTACATTTGATTTATGCTGTGTACACACATTGCAATGCACATTAATGTTCAGACACTGAACATTAGACGCTGCAACAACTATTTAGATGGTCAGAAAGTAGACTGATGATAAAAGCATTCACGCACACACTTTGGTCTCTTTGGCTCTCTCTGTCCTCAGTAGACACAGAAGCAGGAAGGAAGGTTTGGCCAGCCGTGCACTGCAGGCTTTGGCCGACTCTTTCATGTCTTTGTAGTTTTATTAGTGTTGTCATTAGGGGTTTTATGGCTGGTGTTTGCCCCCTTTTAAAGTGCTGCTGTATTTAGAGGATGTGTGACATGATGCCTGTGTTGATTGGGCTTTTTTGAATGAGCATCTGTCCCTCTGAGGACCATAAACAGTCAGCTTCTCTCCCAAAGGGAACGTATAGTCACTGTATTTGCCTTAGGGTAGAGATCCCCTGAAGAGGCACAGCAGTCTAAAAGCAGTCTGTCGATAAAAATTAAACTCATCAAAGTAAATAAAAAGTGATAAAAGGGACTTCAGACAATTATCACAGTATAAAACCCTTCAGGATGATACAAGAGACCCATTTGAGAGTGGTTCAAACTTACCAAAAATAAATAAATGGATATTTAATGAATATTGAAATCACGAGTAAGAAATGACAGAGTCAAGCTGTGACATATTTAGGAAAATAGTTGTGGTGTTTAGTATCACTGAGGGTACTATTATATATATATATATATATATATATATATATATATATATATATATATATATATATATATATATATATATATATATATATATATATATATATTTATTTTTATTATTTTATCAATATTTTTTTATATTTATCATTTTAATTTAATTGTTATTGTAATTTTTATTTATTTATTATTTTTGTAACACTTTAAAATAAGATTTCAATAATATTAGTGAACTACCTTAGTTAACATGAACTAAAAATGCATTTACAGCATTTATTAATCTTTGTTAACGTTAATTACAATATTTACTAATACATAATTCAAATCAAAAGTTCTATTTATTAACATTAGTTAATGCACTGTGGACTAACAAACAATG
>CM031950.1:23450197-23527697 GCA_018749465.1 Paracanthobrama guichenoti
ATTTACCATGATTCTAGCATGGTTTACCGCCGATTCTACCATATTTACACTGGATTAACCACGCCCAGCATGATTTCCCATGATCTCTAGCATGGCTTACCAGTTTACCATGGTTTACCCTGATTAACCACGCGCTAGTATGATTTCCCAATGATTCTAGCATGGTTTACCATGATTTACCATGATTTACCCTGATTAACCACGCTCTAGTATGATTTACAATGATTCTAGCATGGTTTACTATAGTTTACCATGATTTACCCTGATTAACCACGCTCTAGTATGATTTACCATGATTCTAGCATGGTTTACCATAGTTTACCATGATTTACCCTGATTAACTAACGCTCTAGTATGATTTACCATGATTCTAGAATGGTTTACCATAGAGGGTGTAACGAGCATTCAAACCGAACCGAAAAACCGCGAATACATCACCCACGGTTGGAACCACGATACTCTCATGTCGATCCGAACAAGCGCCCGCCCAGCTCTCACTTCACCTTATGTCACACAATCTTTTTTCTTCCTCAGCATTTGACTGAATGGTAATTGGTGCACTTTTAACAACTAAGAGCTGTATATTTACTAAATATTATTATTATTATTATTATTATTATTATAACATTATTTACTAAATATACACTAACTTTTGTCTTCTAAGTGCATGTGACGTGACTTGGGAGTCTTGGGTGATCGCTCAAGCTTGTATGGTGGAAGGACAGGAGAGCCAGTTTCCCTTTTAGCCAGGTATAGGCAAAATGCTACCTTTTGAGTCCCAGCAACATCGTAGTTTTCGTGAGCTTGTGCCTATGAAATAAAAATCTCTCTCACCTCAGAAAACCTTTCGTGTCCTGTCAGCCGTTATACTGTGCTCATACCACACACTTTAGTTTCACGTGCGCAGGCGCATGCGCCGCCGCTCCGTATCTCTTCAGGAAGCGAGAGAAACTATGAGCAACGTGATACGATGACACCGTAAGTCATGAAATAAAATTAAAGTACCAGTAACTCACGAACTGGTTAGTGACGTGTTCGCTGGGAAGGATTTACATGCCGATATGATGTTCGCTCAGATCATTAGGAGCAGTTTTCATGTTTCATTAACAGTTCATGAAGTATTGTGTATTCACCATGGTAACCGTTTCCATAACCCCAGAATGCCACTTTATTTTCAATTTGTTATTTTGTTTATTTTAAATTGGTGTGGTGTACATTATTGTATTAACAAAAACTGCGATTTAATTCATAGGCCTATTTATTTATCAGTATTGGTCATTTGTATAATTTAAGTGTTTAAGTGTAAATTACTTTGTGTGTCATCAATTATGAAATAAATGTGCTTGTTTTTTTAAACATTATAGTAAATGGTAAATTTCTATTATAGTCTACAGTGGAGGCATGTATTTAATTTTAGTTTAATCAGGTAGGCCTATGCTAACTGCTCTATAGAAATTGTGAAGTCAATGTACAGTTAATTAATATAAAGTTAATAAGTTAAATTATATGTTGTTATTATTAAGTTAAAAGTGAATCTAGTGTCATTATTGCTGGTCCCCTGCCATGAACCCTGACTCCACAGCAAACAGAACTGAACCGAACCGTGGCTCCAAAACCGTGACATGAACCGAACTGTATGCTGGTGTATCGTTACACCCCCTAGTTTACCATAGCTTACCTTGATTTACTACATTCAGAATTGACCATGTTCTAGCATGATTTACCCTGATTAACCACGCCGCCTAGCATGACTTACCCTGTTTTACCATGTTCTAGTATGATTTACGTTGATTCTAGCATGGTTTACCATAGTTTACCACGACTTACCACATTTACGGTTAACCACGTTCTAGTATGATTTATGATGGTTCTAGAATGGTTTACCATGATTTACCACATTCAGAATTTACCATGTTCTAGCATGATTTACTCCGATTAACCACGCTCTAGTATGATTTCCCATGATTCTAGCATGGTTTACTATAGTTTACTCATGATTTACCACATTGAATTTACCATGTTCTAGCATGATTTACCCTGATTAACCACGTTCTAGCATGACTTTACCCTGTTTTACCATGTTCTAGTATGATTTACGTTGATTCTAGCATGGTTTACCATAGTTTACCACGACTTACCACATTTACGGTTAACCACGCTCTAGTATGATTTATGATGGTTCTAGGAATGGTTTACCATGATTTACCACATTCAGAATTTACCATGTTCTAGCATGATTTACCCTGATTAACCACGTTCTAGTATGATTTCCCATGATTCTAGCATGGTTTACCATAGTTTACCATGATTTACCCTGATTAACTACGCCTCAGTATGATTTACCATGATTCTAGCATAGTTTACCATGATTTACCACATTCAGAATTTACCATGTTCTAGCATGATTTACCCTGATTAACCACGTTCTAGTATGATTTCCATGATTCTAGCATGGTTTACTTATAGTTTACCATGATTTACCCTGATTAACCATGTAGCCTAGTATGATTTACCACATTCAGAATTTACCATGTTCTAGCATGATTTACCCTGTTTTACCACAATCTAGTATGCTTTCCCATGATTCTAGCATGGTTTACCATAGTTTACCATGACTTGCTCTTGTTTTACCACGTTCTAGAATGATTTACAATGATTCTAGCATGGTTTACTATAGTTTACCATGATTTACCACATTCACGATTAACCACGTTTCTAGCATGATTTACAATGATTCTAGCATGGTTTACTATAGTTTACCATGATTTACCCTGATTAACCACTCTCTAGTATGATTTCCCATGATTCTAGCATGGTTCACCATAGTTTACTTCATGATTTACCACATTCAGAATTTACCATGTTCTAGCATGATTTACCCTGATTAACCACGTTCTAGTATGATTTCCCATGATTCTAGCATGGTTTACCATAGTTTACTCATGATTTACCCTGATTAACCACGTTCTAGTATGATTTCCATGATTCTAGCATGGTTTACCATAGTTTACCATGATTTACCCTGGATTAACCACGCTCTAGTATGATTTTACCATGATTCTAGCATAGTTTACCATGATTTACCACATTCAGAATTTACCATGTTCTAGCATGATTTACCCTGATTAACCACGTTCTAGTATGATTTCCCATGATTCTAGCATGGTTTACTTATAGTTTACCATGATTTACCCTGATTAACCACGCCTAGTATGATTTACCACATTCAGAATTTACCATGTTCTAGCATGATTTACCCTGTTTTACCACAATCTAGTATGCTTTCCCATGATTCTAGCATGGTTTACCATAGTTTACCATGACTTGCTCTGTTTTACCAATGTTCTAGAATGATTTACAATGATTCTAGCATGGTTTACTATAGTTTACCATGATTTACCACATTCACGATTAACCACGCTCTAGCATGATTTACAATGATTCTAGCATGGTTTACTATAGTTTACCATGATTTACCCTGATTAACCACTCTCTAGTATGATTTCCCATGATTCTAGCATGGTTTACCATAGTTTACCATGATTTACCACATTCAGAATTTACCATGTTCTAGCATGATTTACCCTGATTAACCACGCTCTAGTATGATTTCCCATGATTCTAGCATGGTTTACCATAGTTTACCATGATTTACCCTGATTAACCACTCTCTAGTATGATTTCCCATGATTCTAGCATGGTTTACCATAGTTTACCATGATTTACCACATATCAGAATTTACCATGTTCTAGCATGATTTACCCTGATTAACCACGTTCTAGTATGATTTACCATGATTCTAGCATGGTTTACCATGATTTACCACATTCACGATTAACCATGATTCTAGCATGGTTTACCATAGTTTACCATGATTTACTACATTCAGAATTTACCATGTTCTAGTATGATTTACCATGATTCTAGCATGGTTTACCATAGTTTACCATGATTTACCCTGATTAACCACGCTCTAGTATGATTTCCCATGATTCTAGCATGGTTTACCATAGTTTACCATGACTTACCACATTCACGATTAAACGCGTTCTAGTATGATTTACCATAGTTTACCATGATTTACCACATTCAGAATTTACCATGATTCTAGCATGGTTTACCATAGTTTACCATGATTTACCCTGATTAACCACGCTCTAGTATGATTTACCATGATTCTAGAATGGTTTACCATGTTTACCATGATTTACCACATTCAGAATTTACCATGTTCTAGCATGATTTACCCTGATTAACCACGTTCTAGTATGATTTACCATGATTCTAGCATGGTTTACCATGATTTACCACATTCACGATTAACCATGATTCTAGCATGGTTTACCATAGTTTACCATGATTTACCCTGATTAACCACGCTGATTGTATGATTTCCCATGATTCTAGCATGGTTTACCATAGTTTACCATGATTTACCCTGATTAACCACGCTCTAGTATGATTTCCCATGATTCTAGCATGGTTTACCATAGTTTACCATGACTTACCCTGTTTTACCACGTTATAGCATGATTTACAATGATTCTAGCATGGTTTACCATGATTTACCACATTTCACGATTAACCACGTTCTCTAGTATGATTTACCATGATTCTAGCATGGTTTACCATAGTTTACCATGATTTACCCTGATTAACCACGCTCTAGTATGATTTCCCATGATTCTAGAATGGTTTTACCATAGGGGTGTAACGATATTCAAACCGAACCGAAAAACCGCAATACATCACCTACGCAGTTGGAACCGCGATACTCTCATGCTTCGATCCGAACGTGGTGCCTGCCCAGCTCTCACTTCACCTTATGTCACACAATCTTTTTTTCTTCCTCAGCATTTGACTGAATGGTAATTGGTGCACTTTTAACAACTAAGAGCTGTATATTTACTAAATATTATTATTATTATTATTATTATTATAACATTATTTACTAAATATACACTAACTTTTGTCTTCTAAGTGCATGTGACGTGACTTGGGAGTCTTGGGTGATCGCTCAAGCTGTATGGTGGAAGGACAGAGAGCCAGTTTCCCCTTTAGCCAGGTATAGGCAAAATGCTACCTTTTGAGTCCCAGCAACATCGTAGTTTTAGTAGCTTGTGCCTTATGAAATAAAAATCTCTCACCTCAGAAAACCGCTTTCGTGTCCTGTCAGCCGTTATACTGTGCTCATACCACACACTCTTTAGTTTCACGTGCACGAGGCGTGTGCGGCGCTCCGTGTATCTCTTCATGAAAGCGCGAGAGAAACTATGAGCAACGCGTTCGATGACAATTCGTAAGTCATGAAATAAAATTAAAGTACCAGTAACTCGCGTAACTGGTTCGACGTGATGTGTTCGCTGGGAAGGATTTACATGCCGATATGATGTTAGTTTCAGATCATTAGGAGCAGTTTTCATGTTTCATTAACAGTTCATGAAGTATTGTGTATTCACCATGGTAACATCAGTTTCCATAACCCCAGAATGCCACTTTATTTTCAATTTGTTATTTTGTTTATTTTTAAATTGGTGTGGTGTACATTATTGTATTAACAAAACTGCGATTTAATTCATAGGCCTCTTTATTTATCAGTATTGGTCATTTGTATAATTTAAGTGTTTAAGTGTAAATTACTTGTGTGTGTCATCAATTATGAAATAAATGTGCTTGTTTTTTTAAACATTATAGTAAATGGTAAAATTCTATTATAGTCTACAGTGGAGGCATGTATTTAATTTTAGTTTAATCAGGTAGGCCTATGCTAACTGCTCTATAGAAATTGTGAAGTCAATGTACAGTTAATTAATATAAAGTTAATAAGTTAAATTATATGTTATTATTATTAAGTTACCAAAGTGAATCTAGTGTCATTATTGCTGGTCCCCTGCCATGAACCTGACTCCACAGCAAACAGAACTGAACCGAACCGTGGCTCCAAAACCGTGACATGAACCGAACCGTGGCGTTGGTGTATCGTTACACCCTAGTTTACCATAGCTTACCTTTGATTTACCACATTCAGAATTGACCATGTTCTAACATGATTTACCCTGATTAACCACGTTCTAGTATGATTTACCCTGATTAACCACGCTCTAGTATGATTTCCCATGATTCTAGCATGGTTTACCATAGTTTACCATGATTTACCACATTCAGAATTGACCATGTTCTAGCATGATTTACCATGATTCTAGCATGGTTTACCATAGTTTACCATGACTTACCCTGTTTTACCATGTTCTAGTATGATTTACGTTGATTCTAGCATGGTTTACCATAGTTTACCACGACTTACCACATTTCACGGTTAACCACGTTCTAGTATGATTTATGATGGTTCTAGAATGGTTTACCATGATTTACCACATTCACGATTAACCACGCTCTAGTATGATTTCCCATGATTCTAGCATGGTTTACCATAGTTTACCATGATTTACCCTGATTAACCACGCTCTAGTATGATTTACCACATTCAGAATTTACCATGTTCTAGCATGATTTACCCTGTTTTACCACAATCTAGTATGCTTTCCCATGATTCTAGCATGGTTTACCATAGTTTACCATGACTTGCTCTGTTTTACTAATGTTCTAGCATGATTTACAATGATTCTAGCATGGTTTACTATAGTTTACCATGATTTACCACATTCAGAATTTACCATGTTCTAGCATGATTTACCATGATTCTAGCATGGTTTACCATAGTTTACTACGACTTACCACATTCACGGTTAACCACGTTCTAGTATGATTTCCCATGATTCTAGCATGGTTTACCATAGTTTACCATGATTTACCCTGATTAACCATGCTCTAGTATGATTTACCACATTCAGAATTTACCATGTTCTATCATTATTTACCCTGATTAACCACATTCTAGTATGATTTACCATGATTCTAGCATGGTTTACCATGATTTACCACATTCACGATTAACCATGATTCTAGCATGGTTTACCATAGTTTACCATGGTTTACCCTGATTAACCACGCTCTAGTATGATTTCCCATGATTCTAGCATGGTTTACCATAGTTTACCCTGATTAACCACGCTCTAGTATGATTTCCCATGATTCTAGCATAGTTTACCATAGTTTACCATAGTTTACCCTGATTAACCACGCTCTAGTATGATTTCCCATGATTCTAGCATAGTTTACCATAGTTTACCATGATTTACCACATTCAGAATTTACCATGTTCTAGTATGATTTACCATGATTCTAGCATGGTTTACCATAGTTTACCATGACTTACCCTGTTTTACCACGTTATAGCATGATTTACAATGATTCTAGCATGGTTTACCATGATTTACCACATTCACGATTAACCACGTTCTAGTATGATTTACCATGATTCTAGCATGGTTTACCATAGTTTACCATGATTTACCCTGATTAACCACGCTCTAGTATGATTTACCACATTCAGAATTTACCATGTTCTAGCATGATTTACCCTGTTTTACCACAATCTAGTATGCTTTCCCATGATTCTAGCATGGTTTACCATAGTTTACCATGACTTGCTCTGTTTTACCAATGCTCTAGCATGATTTACAATGATTCTAGCATGGTTTACCATGATTTACCACATTCACGATTAACCACGTTCTAGCATGATTTACAATGATTCTAGCATGGTTTACTATAGTTTACCATGATTTACCACATTCAGAATTTACCATGTTCTAGCATGATTTACCATGATTCTAGCATGGTTTACCATAGTTTACCATGACTTACCCTGTTTTACCATGTTCTAGCATGATTTACGTTGATTCTAGCATGGTTTACCATAGTTTACCACGACTTACCACATTCACGGTTAACCACGTTCTAGTATGATTTACGATATGGTTCTAGAATGGTTTACCATGATTTACCACATTCAGAATTTACCATGTTCTAGCGTGATTTACCCTGATTAACCACGCTCTAGTATGATTTCCCATGATTCTAGCATGGTTTACCATAGTTTACCATGATTTACCCTGATTAACCATGCTCTAGTATGATTTACCACATTCAGAATTTACCATGTTCTATCATTATTTACCCTGATTAACCACATTCTAGTATGATTTACCATGATTCTAGCATGGTTTACCATGATTTACCACATTCACGATTAACCATGATTCTAGCATGGTTTACCATAGTTTACCATGGTTTACCCTGATTAACCACGCTCTAGTATGATTTACCATGATTCTAGCATGGTGATTTACCATTGATTTCCCATGATTCTAGCATGGTTTACCGAGTCTACCATGGTTTACCTGATAACCACATTTAGTATGATTTACCATGATTCTAGCATGATTTACCACATGATTTCCCATGATTTAGCATGGTTTACCATAGTTTACCCTGATTAACCACGCTCTAGTATGATTTCCCATGATTCTAGCATAGTTTACCATAGTTTACCATGATTTACCCTGATTAACCACGCTCTAGTATGATTTACCATGATTCTAGCATGGTTTACCATAGTTTACCATGATTTACCCTGATTAACCACGCCTAGTATGATTTACCATGATTCTAGCATGGTTTACCATAGTTTACCATGATTTACCCTGATTAACCACGCTCTAGTATGATTTACCATGATTCTAGAATGGTTTACCATAGGGGTGTAACGATATTCAAACCGAACCTAAAAACCGCAATACATCACCCACGGTTGGAACCGCGATACTCTCATGTCGATCCGAACGTGTCTTCCGCCCAGCTCTCACTTCACCTTATGTCACACAATCTTTTTTCTTCCTCAGCATTTGACTGAATGGTAATTGGTGCACTTTTAACAACTAAGAGCTGTATATTTACTAAATATTATTATTATTATTATTATTATTATAACATTATTTACTAAATATACACTAACTTTTGTCTTCTAAGTGCATGTGACGTGACTTGGGAGTCTTGGGTGATCGCTCAAGCTGTATGGTGGAAGGACAGAGAGCCAGTTTCCCCTTTAGCCAGGTATAGGCAAATGCTACCTTTGAGTCCCAGCAACATCGTAGTTTTCGTAGCTTGTGCCTTATGAAATAAAAAAATCTCTCACCTCAGAAAACCGCTGGTGTCCTGTCAGCCGTTATACTGTGCTCATACCACACACTCTTTAGTTTCACGTGCACGAGGCGCGGCGCGCGCCCGTGTATCTCTTCATGAAGCGCGAGAAACTATGAGCAACGTTACGATGACAATTCGTAAGTCATGAAATAAAATTAAAGTACCAGTAACTCACGAACTGGTTCGACGTGTGTTCGCTGGGAAGGATTTACATGCCGATATGATGTTCGCTCAGATCATTAGGAGCAGTTTTCATGTTTCATTAACAGTTCATGAAGTATTGTGTATTCACCATGGTAACCGCTTTCCATAACCCCAGAATGCCACTTTATTTTCAATTTGTTATTTTGTTTATTTTTAAATTGGTGTGGTGTACATTATTGTATTAACAAAAACTGCGATTTAATTCATAGGCCTATTTATTTATCAGTATTGGTCATTTGTATAATTTAAGTGTTTAAGTGTAAATTACTTGTGTGTGTCATCAATTATGAAATAAATGTGCTTGTTTTTTTTAAACATTATAGTAAATGGTAAAATTCTATTATAGTCTACAGTGGAGGCATGTATTTAATTTTAGTTTAATCAGGTAGGCCTATGCTAACTGCTCTATAGAAATTGTGAAGTCAATGTACAGTTAATTAATATAAAGTTAATAAGTTAAATTATATGTTGTTATTATTAAGTTAAAAGTGAATCTAGTGTCATTATTGCTGGTCCCCTGCCATGAACCCTGACTCCACAGCAAACAGAACTGAACCGAACCGTGGCTCCAAAACCGTGACATGAACCGAACTGCGTGGCGTTGGTGTATCGTTACACCCCTAGTTTACCATAGCTTACCTTGATTTACCACATTCAGAATTGACCATGTTCTAGCATGATTTACCCTGTTTTTACCATGTTCTAGTATGATTTACGTTGATTCTAGCATGGTTTACCATAGTTTACCACGACTTACCACATTTCCACGGTTAACCACGTTCTAGTATGATTTATGATGGTTCTAGAATGGTTTACCATGATTTACCACATTCAGAATTTACCATGTTCTAGCATGATTTAGCATGGTTTACCGATTAACCACGATTTCTCTAGCATGATTTCCCATGATTCTAGCATGGTTTACCATAGTTTACCATGATTTACCCTGATTAACCACGTTCTCTGAGTATGATTCTAGCATGGTTTACCATAGTTTACCATGATTTACCCTGATTAACCACGCCTAGTATGATTTACCATGATTCTAGCATGGTTTACCATGATTTACCACATTCTAGAATTTACCATGATTCTAGCATGGTTTACCATAGTTTACCATGATTTTGATTAACCACATTCTAGTATGATTTACCATGATTTTACCATGATTCTAGCATGAATTTACCATGTTCTAGTTTACCATGATTTACCCTAGTATGATTAACCATGATTCTAGCATGATTTAGTTTACCATGATTTACCCTGATTTCTAGTATGATTTACCATTCAGAATTTCCATGTTCTAGCATGATTTACCCTGTTTTACCACAATCTAGTATGCTTTCCCATGATTCTAGCATGGTTTACCATAGTTTACCATGATTTACTCTGTTTAACCACGCTCTAGAATGATTTACAATGATTCTAGCATGGTTTACTATAGTTTACCATGATTTACCACATTCACTAGTATGATTTCCCATGATTTAACCATAGTTTCTAGCATTGATTTATGTTCTAGCATGATTTACCCTGATTAATGATTCTAGTATGATTTACCATGATTTAGCATGGTTTACCATAGTTTACCATGATTTGATTAACCACTCTCTAGTATGATTTCCCATGATTCTAGCATGGTTTACCATAGTTTACCATGATTTACCACATTCAGAATTTACCATGTTCTAGCATGATTTACCCTGATTAACCACATGATTTTCTATTATGATTTACCATGATTCTAGCATGGTTTACCATGATTTACCACATTCACGATTACTACATGATTCTAGCATGGTTTACCATAGTTTACCATGATTTACCACATTCAGAATTTACCATGTTCTAGTATGATTTACCATGATTCTAGCATGGTTTACCATAGTTTACCATGATTTACCCTGATTAACCACGCTCTAGTATGATTTCCCATGATTCTAGCATGGTTTACCATAGTTTACCATGACAGAATTTACCACATTCACGATTAAACCACGTTCTAGTATGATTTACCATGATTTACCATAGTTTACCATGATTTACCACATTCAGAATTTACCATGATTCTAGCATGATTTACCATCAGAATTTACCATGCATTTACATAGTTTACCATGATTTAACCTGATTAACCACGCTCTAGTATGATTTACCATGATTCTAGAATGGTTTACCATAGTTTACCATGACTTGCTCTGTTTTACCACGTTCTAGCATGATTTACCATGATTCTAGCATGGTTTACCATAGTTTACCATGATTTACCACATTCAGAATTTACCATGTTCTAGCATGATTTACCCTGATTAACCACGTTCTAGTATGATTTACCATGATTCTAGCATGGTTTACCATGATTTACCACATTCACGATTAACCATGATTCTAGCATGGTTTACCATAGTTTACCATGATTTACCCTGATTAACCACGCTGATTGTATGATTTCCCATGATTCTAGCATGGTTTACCATAGTTTACCATGATTTACCCTGATTAACCACGCTCTAGTATGATTTCCCATGATTCTAGCATGGTTTACCATAGTTTACCATGACTTACCCTGTTTTACCAATGTTATAGCATGATTTACAATGATTCTAGCATGGTTTACCATGATTTACCACATTCACGATTAACCACGTTCTAGTATGATTTTACCATGATTCTAGCATGGTTTACCATAGTTTAGTTTACCATGATTTACCCATGATTAACCCCACGCTCTAGTATGATTTACCATGATTCTAGAATGGTTTACCATAGGGGTGTAACGATATTCAAACCGAACCGAAAAACCGCAATACATCACCCACGGTTGGAACCGCGATACTCTCATGTCGATCCGAACGCGTGCCCCGCCCAGCTCTCACTTCACCTTATGTCACACAATCTTTTTTCTTCCTCAGCATTTGACTGAATGGTAATTGGTGCACTTTTAACAACTAAGAGCTGTATATTTACTATTAATATTATTATTATTATTATTATTATTATTATAACATTATTTACTAAATATACACTAACTTTTGTCTTCTAAGTGCATGTGACGTGACTTGGGAGTCTTGGGTGATCGCTCAAGCTGTATGGTGGAAGGACAGAGAGCCAGTTTCCCCTTTAGCCAGGTATAGGCAAAATGCTACCTTTTGAGTCCCAGCAACATCGTAGTTTTCGTAGCTTGTGCCTTATGAAATAAAAATCTCTCTCACCTCAGAAAACCGCTTTGCGTCCTGTCAGCCGTTATACTGTGCTCATACCACACACTCTTTAGTTTCACGTGCGAGGCGCGCGGCGCTCCGTGTATCTCTTCATGAAGCGCGAGAGAAACTATGAGCAACGTTACGATGACAATTCGTAAGTCATGAAATAAAATTAAAGTACCAGTAACTCACGTAACTGGTTCGACGTGGTGTTCGCTGGGAAGGATTTACATGCCGATATGATGTTCGTTCAGATCATTAGGAGCAGTTTTCATGTTTCATTAACAGTTCATGAAGTATTGTGTATTCACCATGGTAAACGCTTTCCATAACCCCAGAATGCCACTTTATTTTCAATTTGTTATTTTGTTTATTTTTAAATTGGTGTGGTGTACATTATTGTATTAACAAAAACTGCGATTTAATTCATAGGCCTATTTATTTATCAGTATTGGTCATTTGTATAATTTAAGTGTTTAAGTGTAAATTACTTGTGTGTGTCATCAATTATGAAATAAATGTGCTTGTTTTTTTAAACATTATAGTAAATGGTAAAATTCTATTATAGTCTACAGTGGAGGCATGTATTTAATTTTAGTTTAATCAGGTAGGCCTATGCTAACTGCTCTATAGAAATTGTGAAGTCAATGTACAGTTAATTAATATAAAGTTAATAAGTTAAATTATATGTTGTTATTATTAAGTTAAAAGTGAATCTAGTGTCATTATTGCTGGTCCCCTGCCATGAACCCTGACTCCACAGCAAACAGAACTGAACCGAACCGTGGCTCCAAAACCGTGACATGAACCGAACCGTGGCGTTGGTGTATCGTTACACCCCTAGTTTACCATAGCTTACCTTGATTTACCACATTCAGAATTGACCATGTTCTAGCATGATTTACCCTGATTAACCACGTTCTAGCATGACTTACCCTGTTTTACCACGTTCTAGTATGATTTACGTTGATTCTAGCATGGTTTACCATAGTTTACCACGACTTACCACATTTACGGTTAACCACGTTCTAGTATGATTTACGATGGTTCTAGAATGGTTTACCATGATTTACCACATTCAGAATTTACCATGTTCTAGCATGATTTACCCCGATTAACCACGTTCTAGTATGATTTCCCATGATTCTAGCATGGTTTACCATAGTTTACCAAGAATTACCACTGATTAACCACGCTCTAGTATGATTTACCATGATTCTAGCATGGTTTACCATGTTTACCATGATTTACCCTGATTTACCATGTTCTAGTATGATTTACCTGTTCTACCATGGTTTACCATGATTTACCACATTCAGCAATTTACCATGTTCTAGCATGATTTACCCTGATTAACCACGTTCTAGCATGATTTACCATGATTCTAGCATGGTTTACCATAGTTTACCACGACTTACCACATTCACCCTGATTAACCACGTTCTAGTATGATTTACCATGGTTCTAGAATGGTTTACCATGATTTACCACATTCAGAATTTACCATGTTCTAGCATGATTTACCCTGATTAACCACGTTCTAGTATGATTTCCCATGATTCTAGCATGGTTTACCATGATTTACCACATTCAGAATGATTAACCATGTTCTAGCATGTTTTACCATGATTCTACCATGGTTTACCATGATTTACCCACCATGTTCTAGCATATTTACCATGATTTACCACGTTCTAGTATGATTTCCCATGATTCTAGCATGGTTTACCATAGTTTACCATGATTTACCCTGATTAACCACGCTCTAGTATGATTTACCATGATTCTAGCATGGTTTACCATGATTTACCACATTCAGAATTTACCATGTTCTAGTATGATTTACCATGATTCTAGCATGGTTTACCATAGTTTACCATGACTTACCCTGTTTTACCACGTTATAGCATGATTTACAATGATTCTAGCATGGTTTACCATGATTTACCACATTCACGATTAACCACGCTCTAGTATGATTTACCATGATTCTAGCATGGTTTACCATAGTTTACCATGATTTACCCTGATTAACCACGCCTAGTATGATTTACCACATTCAGAATTTACCATGTTCTAGCATGATTTACCCTGTTTTACCACAATCTAGTATGCTTTCCCATGATTCTAGCATGGTTTACCATAGTTTACCATGACTTGCTCTGTTTTACCACATTCTAGCATGATTTACAATGATTCTAGCATGGTTTACCATGATTTACCACATTCACGATTAACCACGTTCTAGCATGATTTACAATGATTCTAGCATGGTTTACTATAGTTTACCATGATTTACCACATTCAGAATTTACCATGTTCTAGCATGATTTACCATGATTCTAGCATGGTTTACCATAGTTTACCATGACTTACCCTGTTTTACCATGTTCTAGCATGATTTACGTTGATTCTAGCATGGTTTACCATAGTTTACCACGATTTACCACATTCACGGTTAACCACGTTCTAGTATGATTTACCGATGGTTCTAGAATGGTTTACCATGATTTACCACATTCAGAATTTACCATGTTCTAGCGTGATTTACCCTGATTAACCACGTTCTAGTATGATTTCCCATGATTCTAGCATGGTTTACCATAGTTTACCATGATTTACCCTGATTAACCATGCTCTAGTATGATTTACCACATTCAGAATTTACCATGTTCTATCATTATTTACCCTGATTAACCACATTCTAGTATGATTTACCATGATTCTAGCATGGTTTACCATGATTTACCACATTCACGATTAACCATGATTCTAGCATGGTTTACCATAGTTTACCCTGATTAACCACGCTCTAGTATGATTTCCCATGATTCTAGCATGGTTTACCATAGTTTACCCTGATTAACCACGCCTAGTATGATTTCCCATGATTCTAGCATAGTTTACCATGATTTACCCTGATTAACCACGCTCTCTAGTATGATTTACCATGATTCTAGCATGGTTTACCATGATTTACCACATTCAGAATTTACCATGTTCTAGCATGATTTACCCTGATTAACCACGTTCTAGTATGATGATCACGATGGTTCTAGAATGGTTTACCATGATTTACCACATTCAGAATTTACCATGTTCTAGCGTGATTTACCCTGATTAACCACGTTCTAGTATGATTTCCCATGATTCTAGCATGGTTTACCATAGTTTACCATGATTTACCCTGATTAACCATGCTCTCTATGATGATTTACCACATTCAGAATTTACCATGTTCTATCATTATTTACCCTGATTAACCACATTCTAGTATGATTTACCATGATTCTAGCATGGTTTACCATGATTTACCACATTCACGATTAACCATGATTCTAGCATGGTTTACCATAGTTTACCCTGATTAACCACGCCTAGTATGATTTCCCATGATTCTAGCATGGTTTACCATAGTTTACCCTGATTAACCACGCTCTAGTATGATTTCCCATGATTCTAGCATAGTTTACCATAGTTTACCATGATTTACCCTGATTAACCACGCTCTAGTATGATTTACCATGATTCTAGCATGGTTTACCATGATTTACCACATTCAGAATTTACCATGTTCTAGCATGATTTACCCTGTTTTACCACAATCTAGTATGCTTTCCCATGATTCTAGCATGGTTTACCATAGTTTACCATGACTTGCTCTGTTTTACCACGTTCTAGTATGATTTACGTTGATTCTAGCATGGTTTACTATAGTTTACCACGACTTACCACATTTACGGTTAACCACGTTCTAGTATGATTTATGATGGTTCTAGAATGGTTTACCATGATTTACCACATTCAGAATTTACCATGTTCTAGCATGATTTACCCCGATTAACTACGTTCTAGTATGATTTCCCATGATTCTAGCATGGTTTACCATAGTTTACCATGATTTACCCTGATTAACCACGCTCTAGTATGATTTACCATGATTCTAGAATGGTTTACCATAGGGGTGTAACGATATTCAAACCGAACCGAAAAACCGCAATACATCACCCACGGTTGGAACCGCGATACTCTCATGTCGATCCGAACGTGCCCGCCCAGCTCTCACTTCACCTTATGTCACACAATCTTTTTTTCTTCCTCAGCATTTGACTGAATGGTAATTGGTGCACTTTTAACAACTAAGAGCTGTATATTTACTAAATATTATTATTATTATTATTATTATTATAACATTATTTACTAAATATACACTAACTTTTGTCTTCTAAGTGCATGTGACGTGACTTGGGAGTCTTGGGTGATCGCTCAAGCTGTATGGTGGAAGGACAGAGAGCCAGTTTCCCCCTTTAGCCAGGTATAGGCAAAATGCTACCTTTTGAGTCCCAGCAACATCGTAGTTTTCGTAGCTTGTGCCTTATGAAATAAAAATCTCTCTCACCTCAGAAAACCGCTCGTGTCCTGTCAGCCGTTATACTGTGCTCATACCACACACTCTTTAGTTTCACGCACGACGTAGGATTTAGGCGGCGCTCCGTGTATCTCTTCATGAAGCGCGAGAGAAACTATGAGCAACGCTGACGATGACAATTCGTAAGTCATGAAATAAAATTAAAGTACCAGTAACTCACGTAACTGGTTCGACGTGTGTTCGCTGGGAAGGATTTACATGCCGATATGATGTTCGTTCAGATCATTAGGAGCAGTTTTCATGTTTCATTAACAGTTCATGAAGTATTGTGTATTCACCATGGTAAACCGCTTTCCATAACCCCAGAATGCCACTTTATTTTCAATTTGTTATTTTGTTTATTTTTAAATTGGTGTGGTGTACATTATTGTATTAACAAAAACTGCGATTTAATTCATAGGCCTCTTTATTTATCAGTATTGGTCATTTGTATAATTTAAGTGTTTAAGTGTAAATTACTTGTGTGTGTCATCAATTATGAAATAAATGTGCTTGTTTTTTTAAACATTATAGTAAATGGTAAAATTCTATTATAGTCTACAGTGGAGGCATGTATTTAATTTTAGTTTAATCAGGTAGGCCTATGCTAACTGCTCTATAGAAATTGTGAAGTCAATGTACAGTTAATTAATATAAAGTTAATAAGTTAAATTATATGTTGTTATTATTAAGTTAAAAGTGAATCTAGTGTCATTATTGCTGGTCCCCTGCCATGAACCCTGACTCCACAGCAAACAGAACTGAACCGAACCGTGGCTCCAAAACCGTGACATGAACCGAACTGCGGGCGTTGGTGTATCGTTACACCCCTAGTTTACCATAGCTTACCTTGATTTACCACATTCAGAATTGACCATGTTCTAACATGATTTACCCTGATTAACCACGTTCTAGTATGATTTACCCTGATTAACCACGCCTAGTATGATTTCCCATGATTCTAGCATGGTTTACCATAGTTTACCATGATTTACCACATTCAGAATTGACCATGTTCTAGCATGATTTACCATGATTCTAGCATGGTTTACCATAGTTTACCATGACTTACCCTGTTTTACCATGTTCTAGTATGATTTACGTTGATTCTAGCATGGTTTACCATAGTTTACCACTGACTTACCACATTTACGGTTAACCACGTTCTAGTATGATTTATGATGGTTCTAGAATGGTTTACCATGATTTACCACATTCAGAATTTACCATGTTCTAGCATGATTTACCCTGTTTTACCACAATCTAGTATGCTTTCCCATGATTCTAGCATGGTTTACCATAGTTTACCATGACTTGCTCTGTTTTACCACGTTCTAGCATGATTTACAATGATTCTAGCATGGTTTACCATGATTTACCACATTCACGATTAACCAATGTTCTAGCATGATTTACAATGATTCTAGCATGGTTTACTATAGTTTACCATGATTTACCACATTCACGATTAACCACGTTCTAGCATGATTTACCATGATTCTAGCATGGTTTACCATAGTTTACCATGACTTACCCTGTTTTACCATGTTCTAGCGTGATTTACCCTGATTAACCACGGTTTCTAGTATGATTTCCCATGATTCTAGCATGGTTTACCATAGTTTACCATGATTTACCCTGATTAACCATGCTCTAGTATGATTTACCACATTCAGAATTTACCATGTTCTATCATTATTTACCCTGATTAACCACATTCTAGTATGATTTACCATGATTCTAGCATGGTTTACCATGATTTACCACATTCACGATTAACCATGATTCTAGCATGGTTTACCATAGTTTACCATGGTTTACCCTGATTAACCACGCTCTAGTATGATTTCCCATGATTCTAGCATGGTTTACCATAGTTTACCATGATTTACCCTGATTAACCACGCTCTAGTATGATTTACCATGATTCTAGAATGGTTTACCATAGGGGTGTAACGATATTCAAACCGAACCGAAAACCGCAATACATCACCCACGGTTGGAACCGCGATACTCTCATGTCGATCGAACGAGCGTGCCCCGCCCAGCTCTCACTTCACCTTATGTCACACAATTTTTTTCTTCCTCAGCATTTGACTGAATGGTAATTGGTGCACTTTTAACAACTAAGAGCTGTATATTTACTAAATATTATTATTATTATTATTATTATTATAACATTATTTACTAAATATACACTAACTTTTGTCTTCTAAGTGCATGTGACGTGACTTGGGAGTCTTGGGTGATCGCTCAAGCTGTATGGTGGAAGGACAGAGAGCCAGTTTCCCCCTTTAGCCAGGTATAGGCAAAATGCTACCTTTTGAGTCCCAGCAACATCGTAGTTTTCGTAGCTTGTGCCTTATGAAATAAAAATCTCTCTCACCTCAGAAAACGCTTTCGTGTCCTGTCAGCCGTTATACTGTGCTCATACCACACACTCTTTAGTTTCACGTGCACGAGGCGTGCGCGCGCTCCGTGTATCTCTTCATGAAGCGCGAGAGAAACTATGAGCAACGTTACGATGACAATTCGTAAGTCATGAAATAAAATTAAAGTACCAGTAACTCACGTAACTGGTTCGGACGTGTGTTCGCTGGGAAGGATTTACATGCCGATATGATGTTCGTTCAGATCATTAGGAGCAGTTTTCATGTTTCATTAACAGTTCATGAAGTATTGTGTATTCACCATGGTAACCGTTCCATAACCCCAGAATGCCACTTTATTTTCAATTTGTTATTTTGTTTATTTTTAAATTGGTGTGGTGTACATTATTGTATTAACAAAAACTGCGATTTAATTCATAGGCCTATTTATTTATCAGTATTGGTCATTTGTATAATTTAAGTGTTTAAGTGTAAATTACTTGTGTGTGTCATCAATTATGAAATAAATGTGCTTGTTTTTTTAAACATTATAGTAAATGGTAAAATTCTATTATAGTCTACAGTGGAGGCATGTATTTAATTTTAGTTTAATCAGGTAGGCCTATGCTAACTGCTCTATAGAAATTGTGAAGTCAATGTACAGTTAATTAATATAAAGTTAATAAGTTAAATTATATGTTGTTATTATTAAGTTAAAAGTGAATCTAGTGTCATTATTGCTGGTCCCCTGCCATGAACCCTGACTCCACAGCAAACAGAACTGAACCGAACCGTGGCTCCAAAACCGTGACATGAACCGAACCGTGGCGTTGGTGTATCGTTACACCCCTAATTTACCATAGCTTACCTTGATTTACCACGTTCTATCATGATTTAGTCAAAAGAAATAACCAAATAATTTTTGGGTGGGTAAAACTGCTGGGGTAAAACTGTGGCTCTGCAGACAGATATTATTGGCTTTGGTTGCAATTCGTCAAGTAACTGCAAAGTCATGAGTCATGGGAGCACATCCTCTGGGTCGTCCAAAGGTCATTTCACCATCAAACGTCACTGCTCTTTGTCTTGTATAATTAATAAATGTAACTGCATTCTCAAAAAGGCTTTTGTGCTGTGATTTTTACCATTGGATTTCAAAAAGGTTTGATGTTAGGACACCAGTGTCCTAAAGTTAAGACAGCTTTTAGGATTTTTTGCTAAGCTACGCCCGTTTCACACATACTCCGTCTGCAGTCTGTGTTGCGCAGTGTATGCGTTGCAGGAGCAGCACGCGCTGTTGTGCTTTCACATATGCTGCGTTTGCAGTGCGCAACTGATCCGTGGTTTTATACAACAAACACAGCATTTATTCATTTAAAACTATTTTTATTTCAAATCCAACAGTTGTTTCATGTTTCAGTTGAACATGGCTTGTCAGCATTCTATAACCTACACTTTCATAGATGTCACGTTTAATCAACTAAACTAATGAATTGAATAAAATGTTTAAATGTAGTTTATTTATTACTTTATACAAACCTGATTCCATAAAAGTTGGGACACTGTACAAATTGTGAATAAAAAAGGAATGCAATAATTTACAAATCTCATAAACTTATATTTTATTCACAATAGAATATAGATAACATCAAATGTTGAAAGTGAGACATTTTGAAATGTCATGCCAAATATTGGCTCATTTTGGATTTCATGAGAGCTACACATTCCAAAAAAGTTGGGACAGGTAGCAATAAGAGGCCGGAAAAGTTAAATGTACATATAAGGAACAGCTGGAGGACCAATTTGCAACTTATTAGGTCAATTGGCAACATGATTGGGTATAAAAAGAGCCTCTCAGAGTGGCAGTGTCTCTCAGAGGTCAAGATGGCCAGAGGATCACCAATTCCCCCAATGCTGCGGCCAAAAATAGTGGAGCAATATCAGAAAGGAGTTTCTCAGAGAAAAACTGCAGAGAGTTTGAAGTTATCATCATCTACAGTGCATAATATCATCCAAAGATTCAGAGAATCTGGAACAATCTCTGTGTGTAAGGGTCAAGGCCGGAAAACCATACTGGATGCCCGTGATCTTCGGGCCCTTAGACAGCACTGCATCACATACAGGAATGCTCAGTTCAGAAGCCTGCATCTCTGATGGTATGGGGTTGCATGAGTGCGTGTGGCATGGGCAGCTTACACATCTGGAAAGGCACCATCAATGCTAAAAGGTATATCCAAGTAAAAAGGACATCCAGACATCGTCTCTTTCAGGGAAGACCTTGCATTTTCCAACATGACAATGCCAGACCACATACTGCATCAATTACAACATCATGGCTGCGTAGAAGAAGGATCCGGGTACTGAAATGGCCAGCCTGCAGTCCAGATCTTTCACCCATAGAAAACATTTGGCACATCATAAAGAGGAAGATGCGACAAAGAAGACCTAAGACAGTTGAGCAACTAGAAGCCTGTATTAGACAAGAATGGGACAACATTCCTATTCCTAAACTTGAGCAACTTGTCTCCTCAGTCCCCAGACGTTTGCAGACTGATATAAAAAGAAGAGGGGATGCCACACAGTGGGAAACATGGCCTTGTGCCAACTTTTTTGAGATGTTGATGCCATGAAATTTAAAATCAACTTATTTTTCCCTTAAAATGATACATTTTCTCAGTTTAAACATTTGATATGTCAAATATTCATATTCTGAATAAAATATTGAAACTTCCACATCATTGCATTCTGTTTTTATTCACAATTTGTACAGTGTCCCAACTTTTTTGGAATCGGGTTTGTATTTATATAGGTTTGTCTTTTAGATTTAGCTATAGGCCTACATTACGTTGTTCACGCAAGTGCAAATACGTTTAAACATTATAGCCTAAAATCACAGACATTTTAAATTAAAACTTACAATAGACAAAAAAAGCCGACTCTCGTTTTTAATTCTTTTTATAAGAAATCCTGCAGGTCATAAAGAGCTGTTTTTCCACCTCCAAGAAAGGACAAGTGCTATCATTCCTGGCTTTACCTGAGGCAAAAGGCCATGTGTTGACTTTGAAACAGAGTAGACTATGCATCTGTGGTGGAATTACTAGATTTTCGCATTGATACATGTTTGTTTTAATGCGGACAGTGTGCTGTCACTTTAATTCAGTGCATTCAGCACAGCAAAAAATAGACTCTGTGCGGAAACGATCGCCACACTGCTGTATACGCACCGCTCCTGGAATACACAAACGGAGTATGTGTGAAACCGGCGTTAGGATGCATCTGTAATACCGGTTTCCTATCCATAGTTAAGATTATGCACTTAAGAAATGTCATTCTGTAATACCTTTTGTCCTAAATGAGGTCCTGAAATTGCCATGGTTACCAAACAGATAAGATAGGATTCTAAAGTTAAGCTCTTTCTGTAATACGCCCCCTGGAGGGGCAAGCTGGTCCAAATAAACTAGGTATTGACCCATCTTTCCAGAGCAGTTGTTTTGCGAATCCCGCATTGAACTCCGAGGGCCCCATCATACGCCAGGTGCGACGCAAGTGTTTTTTGCTAGTTTCAGCCATTTTCACGTATGAATTATCAAATGCATTGAAAGACAACAATATACAAGCATTGTAACAAACAAACTCAACTGACTGGCTTCTCTCTTCTGACTGAGGCTGTGTGTGACTTCATAATTGAACTCCTTTCCACAAATTGAACATAGAAATACAAACAGTATAAATAACAAAAATAACTTTTTGTCTTATTAAATGCAAACAATAAGTGCAGCCATAATCGAAGTACTCTCTCAATATTCAAGGTGCAAACAGAGCAGAGCTAAGAGGTGGTTACAACTACACAGCTCAGCATAAGATGGCTTTGATATTGGGAGACAGGCTATTGTATGTTGCTTAATTTGCGCGAATCAGGGAGCTTTTATGACTTAAAACTAAATCCTTCAGTATACCACCATCAAAAACAGCTTTTATGAATTGAACATCTAAACACTAAATTAACATCTGCATACGGATTTGCGATTTAGAGTTTGTGGTCCTCTGGTTGGCAGCATTGGAAATGTGTAATATGGTTTCTTATGTTTGTTGTGTTTCGAAAATATTTTAGTTTAGTTTGACACAACTTGCATATAGTGTGGCTCTTGTCCAGGTCATTTTCATAGAAGCCGAAGTGCTTCCATACGCTAGCTTTTAATGCAGAGGGTGCCGGTCAGATTTCTCGCTCAGCCATCACGCGTCTCTGTCATGTGCACGCCACAGACGGTCCGTGCGCTGCACTTCCTACGCTTCAGAGTTGTGCCTTTTGCGTTCCGTCAACATTACGTAACATTCCATTAAAGTCGAGAAATCTATTTTTTTTTTTTTTTTTTTTTTTTTTTAACCCAGCCTTAACGAGAAATCTTGTCACGTTGGCCTAGTATCGACCCATCATGATAAGTCGGTATCTGCTGCAAAAATCCTGGTCAGAGCATCCCTAATGGTGACTAGCTTTACTTTTGTACAGCACTTTGAATGAGAATAAGCCAAAGCATTGTGAAAAAGCACCAAAATGACGGGACGAGCAAGAGCGAGATCAAGAGGCAGAGGTCGTGGTCAGGAGCCTGCTGCTCCTGGCGCGGTGAGATTATTTATAATTAGTTGAATATGATAAATCTTTATTGAAATAAGCTTATTAGTATTCCAATTTCTCTGCAGCAACCACTATTATCACAAGAAACTGCAAAGCCGATTATGTCCACTCCACCTGAAGGACAGCTGTTGGGCAGAGGGAGACAGAAACCTGTACCTGGAGCGATGTCTGAAGAAGGTAAGCGCATTGGTGCAATTAGTGGAAATATATACTGTACTATGATATACTATAACGTTCATAAATCCCGTTACTTGCTCTTTTCTTTATTTCTCCCTGTAGCAATGCTTCAGATTTCTGCAGGCTTTCAGCAGGTAAAGATAGGGGAGAGAGGTGGGCGCAGGCGGGATTTCCATGATTCTGGTGTCCACACTCGCCAACTCATGGAACATGTGAAAGAGTGCAAAACGGGTAACACCAAAATGTTAATGAGCATGACTTGATTTTTGCTGTTTTGCAATATGCATCGCATATGCATTGATCTTGAAACATGTATTTTTGAATCGTGAATTGTTGATTTCGGTCAATAATTGATTTAAAATGCTAAGAATGAAATTAATCATGATTCGATAGCGATTCAGTGCTTTAAAATATATAAACATTAATTTACTACATGCGCAAATTCATGGAGGAGATGTGCGGCATCATTCGCGCTCTCCCAATTCTCCTGCACAGATGCGTATAAAGAGAGCAAAGAGGGCTTTTCTTAGTGTAGAAAAATTAGTTCAGGATTAGTTGGAAAAGTGCGTGACACTCTAGTCTCTCCATGAAAGCATTGTATGTTTAATGTACCTGGAACACTTTAATAAGTTTGTGCAGCAATTAACACTATCCTATACAATAGTTAGCGTTAGGGATGGGACAGTATGAAAATTTCATATCACGATTACAGTGACCAAAATGATCACAACTATCACGGTTTTGTTAAAATGAGATGAAAGTGTTCAAAAAGAACTGAAAAAAATTCAACAAGTTTTATATTTGAAAATCAACAAATAAATAATAAAACAAGCAGCTCTATGCACTTTTTAAGCGAGATTCTATTCTGTGGCATTTCTTTCCTTACAATGACCGTTGTCAATAGCAACACATAACAGTGCACATCTATGTATCAATGGATGCGCTCTCTCGTTTCATTCAAATGCAATTTTTTATTTTTTTATTTTTTATTTATTTATTTTTTTTTTTTTTTTTTTTTTTTTTTTATTCAAAAGCAATAAAAAAAAAAATCTTACTTAACTTTGATCGTTGAATGGTAGTGTATATTTCCCACATCGCTGTTCTGGTGTACACAGTTGTGTTAATGTGTGATACTAAATTTGAAACTCTTTCTGTGACCTCAGGCGCTTCAGGCACTGCCATTGAGCTGAGGGCCAATTTCATACGCCTGCTTTCACGTCCTCTGTGGGCTCTATATCAGTACCACGTGGACTATAAGCCACCTATGGAGTCCCGACGCTTGCGATCGGCTTTGCTTTTCCAGCACGAGGAGACTCTGGGCAAAGCACACACCTTTGATGGAGCAATTCTCTTCCTCCCAAACAAGCTGCACAATCCTGTGTGTTTTTTTACGTCCTCAACATGCTCATGATTTTATTTAATTGCTTTTTGTGAGGCTTTGGAGTATGGATTTGATGGTCAATGATAAGTTGATTTACCTGTAGGAGACAATCCTGTGCAGTGAGACCAGAAATGGAGAGAAGGTTGAGATCACTGTCACACTGACCAATGAACTCCCACCATCCTCTCCTGTATGCCTGCAGTTTTACAACATCCTCTTCAGGAGGTAATCACAGAATGCACTCTGTTTGAAATATAGCTGTTATTTATTAGGTGTTTAACTTCTAGTCCTGTTTACTTTGTGTTGTAGAATCCTGAGGATACTAAACATGCAGCAGATCGGACGCCATTACTACAATCCTGATGATCCATTCAACATTCCCCAGCACAGGTTTTGAAAGAAATGTGTTGTGTGTCTGTGCACACACATAACAGGTACTGTACTGTACCTGTTGCTGGAAAATTATTGAACAATGGACCGTATCTGTTTGCAGGTTGACAATTTGGCCTGGCTTTGTGACTACCATCCTTCAGTACGAGTCAAGCATCATGCTGTGCACTGATGTGAGCCACAAGGTTCTGCGCAGTGAGACGGTCCTTGACTTCATGTACAGTCTGAAGCAGCAGTGTGGAGACCAGCGCTTCGCTGAAGCCTGCACGAAGGAGCTTGTGGGCCTGATCATTCTGACCAAGTAAAATGAGCACATATTTACATACTCTGCCAGTCAAAAGTCTCTTATCCTTAACAAGGCTGCATTTATTTGATCAGAAATACAATAAGTAGTCATTTTGTGAAATGTCATCACATTTCCATGTCAGTTATCAATCAAAACGGCATTTATTTGAAATAGAAATTTCTTGTAACAATGTAAAATGTCTTTGTGGCGAGGTTGATGAGCGAGTCCGGTGCGTGATTGAGAATGAACCTCATGAGTCACAAGTCCTCTCATAAGGGAGCTCTAGACCGGTGGGCCTCGCAGGTGACGCTCGTTCTCAATCATGCACTGGTCTCGCTCGCTCCTCCCACGTCTCTCGCTCGTCAACCTCACCACAGTCTTTATTGTAATTTTTGATCAGTTTAATGTTAATTTCTTTCTCAATACATTCATACCGACCCCAAGCTTTTGAACGGTAACGTGAGTTTTTCTTGGAGAAGTATTTAATTGGTAAAGTGGTTTAATGTGAGAATGTACAAACGAATGGTGTTTAATAAATTATTATTTATAGGTACAATAACAAGACGTACAAGATTGATGACATTGCCTGGGATCATACCCCTAACAACACATTCACGAAGGGAGATACAGAGATCTCATTTAAGAACTACTTCAAAACGGTAGCTTAATGATACAAGGAATTATTTTGACACCAGTTGCAGAATTTTATGTTTATACTCAAGTCATTCTCTTCCTCTCCAGCAATATGGTCTGGACATAACAGATGGCAACCAGGCTCTTCTGGTTAGTCATGTGAAGAGACTCGGGCCTGCAGGACGGCCTCCACCAGGACCTGCCATGCTTGTTCCAGAGTTCTGCTACCTCACAGGCAAGTCTTTTGACAACCCATTAAATGGTTTGAAGAGTACCACTTTCTGTCATGTGATGTACCTGGATGCGCTGCATTGGCGTTAAAAAATACTTTTTTAATAGCCACTATCCTGTAGTTTAGTGCAATTGAAGACACTGACTAAACCTACCATGCATTTGAATATGGTTACAAGAGAAGCTCATTTTGGTTAATTTTCCCGACCCACAACCAATGCTCCTTAATCGATTATTAACCGTTAACTGATAAGATTATATTATTGAATTGGCATTAACCCCCTGGAGTCTGAGCTGTTTTGGGGCCCTTTAGAAGTTTTGACATGTTCTGACATTTGTGTTTTTTCAGTTGCTTATAAACACATTAATGGCAAAAGTGTAATTACACTGTATTCAGCACAAACTGGGCTACCATAATATGAGAGCAACATGTATGTACATGCTTGTATTTTTTACAGAATAATGTTTTTGCATGGTTTTTGAAAATAAATAAATAAATAAATAAATAAATTAAGGCCTCGAAACACACAATAGATATGCGACCACAATACTTAGCCTAATAGGTGATGTTGCCTAGAGTTTTTGCTTCAAACTGATGTGAGAATCATTGAGCCTGCTTATTCATATAAAACAATACATTGATTTACATTTTGAAAGACACTTTTTCTTTACAAAGGCCGTATGCGAAGAGGCGTGAATGTCATGAATAATGCTGTGAATCACACCTGTGAGAACAAAAGATCGCATAATGAGCTGTTTTAAGTGAGATTTTGAGATTTAAGATTTAAGTAAGATTTAAATTAAGTGAGATTTTGCTTAAAACAAGCTAAATTATCTGCCAATGGGATAGGAAAAATAATCTTATTTCTGTCTGGGACAGAAACAAAGAACAAGATTTCAATCAGAAACAATATTATTTTTCTTACACCATTGGCAGATAATGTTGCTTATTTTAAGCAAAACTCACTTAAGTCAAGAAGCATTTACTAGAGAAGTAAAATGACATAAGATATTTTTTCTTGTTTAAGAACTTTTAGATATTTAGACTAGAAACAAGACAAAAATACTAAGAGCATTTTTGGCAGTGTACTATTTTTAATGTTTTTGAAAGAAGTCTCATGACATGTATATCTCAAAAGTCTCATATATAAAAAATATATATATTGTGACACTGCACACAATTCAGTATTCAGTAAATACAAATAACTGAATAATTGGTAATGATCAACGTTATAAGTAAAATATTTGGGATTTAAAACAACATAATGCAATGCAATTATGATTTCAAAGAGTATATGGTGAATTCAGGTTGATTGGGCCACTTTTTTCCCCAGTTATTTCAGTGGTAAACCTTTTCTGAATCATTTGATTTTGTAAACTATCCGATACACACAATACTCAAATATCATTTGGAGTTTCGGTTAATTTATGAGACGTGCGTGCAATGCATGATCACACCAGCGCTACGGCTATTGTCTGTTATATTTGATTCTTATTAAATGAGAAGCAAATGTATATAAAAAAAAAAACATTGATTAAAATTAAGATACAATTTATACAAAACGAAATTCACTTTAAATAAATGCTTTCTACAAAACTTAATGAAGCGGTCAAAATCATTTCCGTACCATATTTATAGCATCTGAGCAGACATTTGCTAATAAAAGCTTTATTGATGTTACACTTACAATAGCCTAAACACTTCATAATCTGGCCAAAACAAGCCAAATAAATCTTGTCTAAAAAGTCTTGCATCTATGACATTTTATGTAGCAGGAGGATTCAAGTTTTGCGTTTAATATTCACAGACGCTAACAGAATAAACTTGCCTCACAATCCTCGCCTGGATCTGTTGCTCTTAGAAATAAACAGCTTTTTCTGAGGTAAAATATTCCAGGATTATTCCTCACCGCGTCTCAAATTGATGTGAAGTGCTGATGTGGGCGTTGGCTCTACTCTCATGGATGGCGTCGATTAGAATCTCAAAAGAACGCGTGCTCCGTGGGCGTGGCGCATTAGCGGGTAATGAGACGATAATTAGACGCTCGCGAACGACTGAGATCTCTCCCTTTTCAAACAGATTACATAAACGCAGAATATTTGTTTGATTTGATTTACAATATTTAAAACCTGACATTTCTTTAGACATACATCACATGTTTGAGAGACAAATATTTATTAAGTTATAGGTCCTTTTCTGAAGAGAATCTGAATGAACGTCTTTGACAGAGGCTGCAGATCGCGCATCATGTTTGTTTTCTTTATTCTGCAAGAAGCACAACAATTTGTTTTTATTGTGACTGTACACATATAATAGAAACTTAACAGATAATAGAACAAATAACAAATAATGAAAACTTAACAAATAATAGAAACTTAACAGATTATAATGATGTATAACACTTGCCTGAATAATAAAAAAACGACAGTTATATGAGTCTCTTTGGCACTGATAAGAAAAAAAAAGTGAGTCTATCGCACAGGTGTGATAGCGGACTCCAGGGGGTTAAATACAAATACAATTGACAATTGAGTGTCTGTGACCTGTTAAAAATACTTTTTCACAGGTTTATTTTACCGTGCAAACAGCAGATCATACAGAACAGCTCAACAACAGAACCTGGATTCACACATTATCAAATTTGCAGCATTTGATAACAGAGAAAAAATGAATAAAATCATATAAATAAAAAGAATAAAATAAATAGGCCTATTCTAAATATTTTTCACTTAAATAATTACCAAATTAAGATGACAAAACGAAAATACACTAAATCTGTTTGAAGCTTTGAACAACCGGAATAGATTTTTTCATCAAATAAAAATGGCAGGCCTACCTCAGTCCACATCTTGACTGGTTTTTATTTTTTTTAAAGTAATGTCTAAATGATGTGGATTAGTCTGGACTGGAGCAGAAAGCCTTGTTTATACTTTCTGTCTCCGCAGTGCGTGCCTCCGCTGACTGCGCGCGCCTCTCTGTGCACCTTGTCAGTTTGGGGATATGTTTCGACGCGATCGCTGTTGTGCTGTTCTTTAAAACGACAGAGGGCGACTCGGAGTAATTGTTCTATAAACCATCAAGAAACAGCGGGCGAGAAGAACATATGTGACCGTGTTTAGTTTTAGTAAACTTGACCAAAACCACACTAACGAAAAGCATTTAGGATTCAGATGGCACTGATGCCCCGGGAATACAGAGATAACGCCTCGCTAGAGCGACCACTCGGCCAGCTATGGAAAGCACCTTTCATTTGTTTTACGCCAGTCAGGAGCTTGTACTACTGCTGTATTTTAATACCACATAGGATATTTTGCCATATTTTCGCCCTTTCTGTCGAAATGGTCCCACACAGTAGTCATCTTTTCCATTGCTTCATTTTGCAAAATATGTCTGTGCAGAGACGTGTGGTTGCACATGTCGACGCCCCTGTGAGTTAACAAATACAGCATATTTTTCTTTAACCAAACAAAAAATGCGTAAAAAAAAAAAAGTTTACTTTGACTTTAGACATACTAATTTTACATACTGACTTTTACCCACTATATAATAGACAAGTAGTAGCCATTAGAGATGCTCATATTGACCGTTTAACCGTTAACCAATAGTAAGAATTTTGGCCGATTAATATTATCAGTTATTCATACAACAGCAAGCAAAAAGCTGTAGGATGACCTACTACTTCTGCCATGAAGTACTCATCTGATTCTTTACTATCCCATAAGACAATGAGAGGATTTGTAAAGGGCAGTGAAGCAATGTGACCCTATAAGTCATGTGACTGTGATTTAACATGGCTAATGCAGTACATCCAGATATCATTCATACTATATAGAACATACTATTTTAAGGATTGTTCCTTTTCAAATTTAAGTACCTACTCAGTTAATGATTTGCTACTTGCTTAAAGTCAATGACAGGTGGTATTTATATTAAGGTAAAGGGGACATTTTTGTTTTTGAGACCGTTTTATTGTACAAAACTTTGTATACACCTCAAGGTGAAAGGTGAAGTGTGGACATTAGCGTATAGATGACCTCAAAACTATAGAGTAGAATGCGTTAAGTTTTGTTTTCAGGTGTAAACAACTCTGACCTGCATGCATTTGTTTGCCTTGAAGGTTTGACAGATAAGATGCGCGCTGATTTCAACATCATGAAGGATCTTGTCTCACACACAAGGCTGAGTCCTGAACAGAGAGAGAGCAGAATTAACCGCTTAATCTCCAACATCAACAGGTACAGGTTGTACACCAACCCTGTTGAGGTATTCTTAATTATGGGTATTTGTATATCTTATCGGCTCTCACATACACTAGAAATGCAGACGTGCAGAATGAACTTACAACTTGGGGTCTGAGCTTTGAGAACCGACTGCTGAGTCTGAATGGAAGAGTCCTGCCCTCTGAGAGGATCATACAGGGAGGCAGAGCGGTAAGACAGACAGCTTCACATCCCAGAAGGCATTCATAACGTAACCATTTAATTGAGGGCTTGCTTATTCTCTTTCATTTTCATCTCTTAGTATGAGTATAACCCATGGGCAGCTGACTGGTCTAAAGAGATGAGAGGTCTCCCTCTGATAAGCTGTATGAATCTGGACAACTGGCTGATGTTCTTCACACGCCGAAATGCAGACGTTGCCCAATCTCTGCTTCAAACTCTCAATAGAGTGGCTGGGCCCATGGGAATCCGCATGCAGAGGGCCATTATGTGAGTTGTGTGAACCTTTGAATGTCAAAAACTTTTCATTCCATTTTTGTGTTAATAAGCATTTCTTGCCCAAGCAGGATTGAGTATGAGGATCGTCAGGAATCTCTCCTGAGAGCCCTGCAACAGAACGTAGCACGTGAAACACAGATGGTGAGACCAGTGATTACATTCATGCACAATTTGAATATCCAGAGCTTTTGTTTCAAACCGTTTCTGTGGTTTCCACAGGTGGTGGTGATCCTGCCTACCAATCGAAAGGACAAGTACGACTGTGTGAAAAAGTACCTTTGTGTGGACTGCCCCACTCCCAGCCAGTGTGTGGTGTCTCGCACCATCAGCAAACCTCAAGCGCTTATGACTGTGGCCACCAAGATTGCTTTGCAGATGAACTGCAAAATGGGAGGAGAACTGTGGAGTGTAGAAATCCCAGTAAGACTCTCAAATGACTGCTGTTCTGTTGGCTTGTGCGAAATGTCAGATCCCAAATTGAATCTTTGTCTTTCAGCTCAGACAGCTGATGATTGTAGGCATAGACTGTTACCATGACACCGCTGCTGGGAAGAGATCCATCGGAGCACTGGTGGCCAGTCTGAACCAGGGCATGTCCAGGTAATACAATGTTTTAACAAATAATCTTAAAATTCTGTGCTCAACATTATGTTGGACTTTATTGTGAATGTTTTTCAAGAAACTGCAAAACATTTGAAGTAGATGAAAGTTGAGTTTGAGTTAGAAGGGAATCTTGCTTTTTAGTTACTGGTGGACTAGGTAGTTGATAGGATTTGGTAAAAATGCTGCTGTTGTCATGAATAATACTACAGTTAATAGATTTCAGACTCTTAGATTATGTGGTTGTACATAATTGTTTTGTAATGATTTTGTTATCTTTTCAGGTGGTTCTCCAAGTGCGTCTTGCAAAACCGTGGTCAGGAGATCATTGATGCGCTGAAAGGGTCGTTGCAAGGTGTGAAATGTTGCAACCAAAATTATTTTGGTTATTAGTTTCATCTTGCTGCTTTGCCTTTTCTTTAAAAAAAAAAAACATTTATTTAACTCAGTGTCATTTCATATCTGTTTGACTTTAAATGAGTCTTGCTGGTTTTTTGGTTAAATGTCTGAAATAAGGTCTTTGGTTAACAATTTCAAGATATTAAATGCATTAGTAATACCCCACTTATTTTTTTTTAAAACTTTTCCTGAAAAATGCAGTTGCTAACAAGTAGCTGAATGGCACTACAGAGTTTATTGGTGAAATGAAACATCATGCCACAGAAGAGGAAAACTCAAGGGAAACTCCACTTTCACAGCCTCATTTATAATTATGCTTTTGCAAACTATTCTCTCTCAAACATTACAACTTGTAGATTTTAAATAAGATTGAAAGAGTTGTTGGAAACTTCATTTCATGTTCATTTCTAAAAGCTTAATTCATAGACTAACTTTAGCTTTTTACTTCTGCCTATTGTTTTTAGGTTTTAAAATTCATAGAAGTTGTTAATTTGTGACAATTATCTTAAAAAAAAGTACGAGAATTTTAATTTTGTTGGCCACTGGGGGTGTAACGATACACTCATGTCACAATTCAATACATATCACGATACTGAACTCACAATACGATATTATTGTGATAATCCAAGACGTGGTAAAAGGTTAGCAAAAAATGTACTGTTGATTGAAATGCTAAATTGGTGACACCAGAATAAAAAAAAATTATTCTGAAGATAAAACTGCATTATTTTAGACGAATATGCTTGCACTCTGTCACTGACGAGATAGATTTGTAGGCCACTTTTTACTGGTAACATAAGAGATTTGGCATTGTCAAGACCCACAAATATTACCCTATTGCATTATTATAATGTAGTACTGACACTTAAGGCCTGTATATACGGAGACGCGTTTAGCTGTATATGTAAAAAAATTGTATCGTATTGCCGTTTTGGGAGCCTGAAACTATTCTTTTTAAATCGGGTCTTAGAGTGGATACATATGAAAACGACACCCTTGCGTTTTCGTGTGTACAGCCAATCCGTTAAACGATGATGATTGCTCCAAGTCTTCTCCGATTTTTATTGTATTTCTGTGGCAGAATTACAGCACCACATACTGGTCTGGGATGTATACTACATCGTTATGAGTCAGTTTCAGTGGTTTCATGTGTATGCAGATATTTCTAGAGACGAGAAAAAAAAAAAGATTGATAGGGAAAGCTCTAGCTTTGTGTGGATGTGGCCTAAAACGCTGTAAACTTATAACCTATATACAACCTATACAATGCCCAGGTCATGGGAACCAGGGTGATGCAAACTTGCAAGTTGGCCTACAAAATACATCATCTCTGCAGCACTATACTGAATCTGTGTGTCTCTTTAGCTGCTCTGAAGGCATATCTGAAGTACAACAGTTCCCTGCCCTCACGCATCATCGTGTACCGAGATGGAGTTGGAGACGGCATGCTGCAGAGCGTGGTGGACTACGAAGTTCCTCAAATCATGCAGTCCATCAAGACCATGGGGCAAGATTATGAGTAAGCCACACTTCATGCAGATACATTCACACTATGGGGATGTTGAATCCCCTTAGTTGTATTCACATTTATGTTTTGCCTGCAGGCCCAAGCTGACAGTTGTGGTTGTGAAAAAGCGCATCAGCTCCAGATTCTTTGCCCGGATTGATGGCAAAATTGCCAACCCTCCTCCTGGAACAGTCATCGACACTGAGGTCACTCGTCCAGAGTGGTGCGTATTAGGGATGTCAATTTAAACAAATACAGTCGTTTAAATTAATTAATTGTTAGCCTTAATACTGCAGTATGCGTCTACTGCAGAGGCATATAATCAACAGCATGACGGTGTGCAAATGCTGCTCAAAACACCATTTTCCTCACCAAATAAATGAGAAGGGTTTTTAGTCCAAATAAAGGTCTAGTATGATTGTAAAACGAGTCGATGTGATTTGATCATTTAATAAATTACTTATTTAATATTCAAATATAATGACTAATACAGCATATCACTGTGTGCAATTCAAAATGTATAAATCCTGTTGTGGATGTGCTCTTCCTGTAACTAAACCCAAAACTATTACAATATTGTTCTCTTTATAATGTTATGCAATATGATAGGTTATAAAAGCTCTCCAGATACCTTATATTAGCCATTTTGTATTAGTAGAATGATGCAAACCGCTCATCTTAATGCTACTTCTGCTTTCAGGTACGATTTCTTCATAGTAAGTCAGGCTGTGCGCTTTGGCTGCGTTTCACCTACACACTACAATGTGGTGTTTGACAACAGCGGCCTCAAACCAGATCACATGCAAAGACTCACCTACAAACTGTGCCACATGTACTACAACTGGCAGGTAACAACCAATGTAGATCAGTATCACACTACTGCTAATTCAGCTCTTCAATACCATGTGCCGTCTTAAGTATTCTTCATGGCTCTCTTTTGTCTTTCTCTTAAGGGGATTGTCAGAGTGCCTGCACCATGTCAGTATGCCCATAAACTGGCCTTCCTGGTTGGTCAGAGCATTCACAAGGAGCCCAACATGAACCTGGATGACTTCTTGTACTACCTGTAACCTGCTTGAATAAGATGGAGGGTCTGGAAGAATAAATGGGCCATTTGTATTAGTTTAATTCCCAAGTTGAATCAGTTGAGTGAAAAAGTATACTGTTGGGAGAACATTTGTTTATTTACCTACACACATAGTGTCTTGATTGAGAAGCAGGTACTAAAATGTTTGTGTTTGTAATGAGAGATTTATGGTTCTACTTTTTTCTTTTAAATATTCTCTTCAATTGTTCTGATGTCTTGTGAAGATATAGTCTATTTTCTTTTATGTAAAGGGATGGTACAAATTGCAGATGTCTTGGATTTGTGTTTCGAGGCTCTGAATGTTAATTGAATTAAACATTTATTTTCTAGTTTCCAATATAAAAGATGAGTAGTTGCACATGTTGTGAAGGTCTTCAGCGTTCATGTTTTGCATTCATTCATGTGTGGTTTTCATGTTTCACACAAATGTAAATCAAGTATTGGAAAAAGCTTAAGATGAGAAATAAAGTATTGATGTGTTGAAGAGTGTGTCAGGCTCGAGTCTTGTTGCAGTGTACTGATTTGGAAAGAATAAATCAAGTTCACATGGCTTGGTTCTTAAAATTTAGGCCACAGTATAAGTGATTTGAGAAAACGGTGGCATTAATGGGAATTTGGTATACCATTTCTAAAAACAAGGACAAGAGGAAATTTAATGCAGGGTGTGAATGATTAAATTTGAATATAGTGTTGTGGACATTTTAGCTTCCAGTTTTGTGCTTCTCTTTACCAAGTCCATTTTCATTGTCTCTACTGATTTATGTTGGTTTATAGTAAAAAGAAAAAGAGAGTCTTCTACGAGAGAGTAACTGCAGGTGGCGCACAGGGCTCAGTGAGCCCAATCCTCCATTTAGTCTTATTGAAATCTTAGGAGGACAATTCTTAATGCAGACATCTACTTATTAAAAGTAATTTTCTGAATCTAATACCTAAGAAGACTGATCCTTGACGTACAAGTTTAGTGACCCTGTTTAAAGGCTTAATTAGTGAATGAAACTGGTTTTGATTGGGCCATTTTGGCGAGCGCTGAGAAAAGTAACAGCCCCCACGTGACAACGTCATCCACGCGCTATTTCTTCGGGACTAAAATTTACACCTGAATAATGACAATGAGAATTGTAATAGGCATTTAATTGAAACACAGTAAGTAGTCAAGAAATAAACTGAGTAAAAAAAAAAAAAAAACATGACGACGCATTGCTGTTTCTATAGTTACTACCACCTTGTTTCGTGTAGCTGCGCCCATATTATAATTCACGCGCAGAGAAGAGAGCGTGAGTTAAAAGGATGGCAACCAAACAAACACACAATACTTCATAAGTGGATTAACTTTGAACGTCAACGCCTTATCTATAAGCGTTTATTGATAAGTCATTAACTCCAAATGTTACTTCATGTAACGTTACTTCGATATACGTTAGTTTGTCGTGATCTTGTCAGGACTTGCAATGGACTTTAAGGCGCGCGGACCGCGACGGACGTGTACAATCAACAGAGGATAAACGACGCGTCAGAGACATTGTTATGAGGGACCGACTGTCTGAATTAAATGCGGTGATTCAACTAATTGTAAAAAGGGTCAATAATATATGGAGATTAATGTGTTTTAGTAACAACACATTTTACATAAAATAACATACATATGTTTGGGGGTAACGTTCTCCACTGTTTATGTCTTCTTCCCATGTTTGTGTCAGTGTAGTGGTCTTCCTCTGTGCTCATCTGTATCTTTGTGCTTTGTTTTAGGGCAGGCAAAGTGCCAGTGAAGATGGGGGTGTCATTTTGTCCATGGAGAGAGATGGCTTCATGCAGGACTTTTTCAGAAAGGTAAAGTCTTTCATCTTTATGATAGGTGCTCCTGCACACTGTATATATGTGACGGACAGTCTATAGGGACTCAATTAAATGCATGTTTTCATGTTATTGTTCATCACCAATAAATGTCAGATATTTCAGATCTATGTTATTTTAGTATTGTTCATTTAATAATATTTTAAATTAGCTTTTATATTTTCAATTATTTTATTTTAAGTTCAAGTTTTAGTAATTTTGTTATGTGCTTTTGTCATTTATATTATTTATGCTTAGCTTTAATCTAGTTTGAATTAACTTTTATATCAGTTAGATGCCAGGGCAATATTTCTAATTTTCATTTTAAGTTTTAGATTTTCATGCAGTATTTTTTATTTTATTTAAAGACCCCCTGTGGAGAAAATCAAGCTTTTTTAAATGTTGTGTATATGTCTATGCATTGTTTTTAATGTTAACTTATTCTACTAAGCCTAATTTAACAGTCTACTATTAATATACTAATTATAGCTAGTACAATGTCTAAAGTGGACTATCCAAATAAAGTGCAACATTAAATTGTATTACATATTATGTATCACATCATCATAATGTACAGTATTAAATTTATAAGAAAGAAATGTAATCACAAATATGTCTCAACATGCATATCAAGTAGTTCAGGTCTAAAAGCCCACTGAAGTGAACACTAAATCATTAAAGAAACCTTAAGGTTTGTGTTGAACTATGCTTTGCTTTATTACAGGTGGAGGAGGCCAGAGGTGTCATCGATGAGATCTCCTCCCTAGTGAATGAGGTGAAGAAGAAACATAGTGTGATCCTTTCAGCCCCCAACACTGATGAGAGTAAGTCACCCCCACTCAAAGATTTGAGCAAATGTTACAACTGAAACAAGTAAGAACTAGTTTCTGAATAGTCAGGTTAAATAGTTTTGAGTGACAAGGTGGTGCAGGTTGGCAGATTGAAGGTTCAAACACTTCCAGGGGTGATTTATGAACTATCACCATTGAGCCTTTAAGCAAGGCACTTGACCCCAGTTTGCTCCAGTGAGACCATCCCTGCAGTAAGGGGTCGAACATACAGAACATGTTTTTCCATTTCACTGCACTACTTTTCCTTTTGTTTTTCTACGTAAACACGTGCTAGACAGTGGTGTGCGGTGGTGTTTTAAAATGAGGAGGCAAAGTCTTCACTTTTTTTATATACTCATCAAATGTAAATTTATGCCCGGTACACTTAATTCTCCTGGTTAAATAAACATTACATAAAAAAGAGAGACCAAATACATTGTATTTTTTTGCTATAACTATGTTAATTTCTATTTACATAACTGAATGCCCACTGAAGTGCCTTGAAACGCGCAGCATTATTCAGTGTGTTGATGTAATTTCCCCTGAAACGGCTCCAGCTGTTAGCAGCTCCTCCCCCTTTTTAAAACAGCCAATAGCGTTTCATTAATATCACATCCTTTCTGACACCTCATTCTAAAAACATGCAGTATTTAATTAATTCTGATTGATAATTACAAATGTAGTGTTTGCATGAACGTTTAATAAAGTGATCAGGTTGATGTGTGTGTTTATATGTCACAAGCTTCAAATCAGAATTGACAGAATTCACGAATATACAGAGTTTCCCCCTGTTTGCGCATACTAGTCTCCTACATTGCTTCTTTTCTTTGTTTAAAAGAGCAGACTTGATATTTATCTATTTTGTGTCCTAATGTAGGAAACAACGAGCACATGAAGCTTTGTGCTGTGCTGCTTATACACTCACCTAAAGGATTATTAGGAACACTGTACTAATACTGTGTTTGACCCCCTTTCGCCTTCAGAACTGCCTTAATTCTACGTGGCATTGATTCAACAAGGTGCTGAAAGCATTCTTTAGAAATGTTGGCCCATATTGATAGGATAGCATCTTGCAATTGATGGAGATTTGTGGGATTCACATCCAGCTCCCGTTCCACCACATACCAAAGATGCTCTATTGGGTTGAGATCTGGTGACTGTGGGGGCCATTTTAGTACAGTGAACTCATTGTCATGTTCAAGAAACCAATTTAAAATGATTCAAGCTTTGTGACATGGTGCATTATTCTGCTGGAAGTAGCCATCAGAGAATGGGTACATGGTGGTCATAAAGGGATGGACATGGTCAGAAACAATGCTCAGGTAGGCCGTGGCATTTAAACGATGCCCAATTGGCACTAAGGGGCCTAAAGTGTGCCAAGAAAACATCCCCCACACCATTACACCACCACCACCAGCCTGCACAGTGGTAACAAGGCATGATGGATCCATGTTCTCATTCTGTTTACGCCAAATTCTGACTCTACCATCTGAATGTCTCAACAGAAATCGAGACTCATTAGACCAGGCAACATTTTTCCAGTCTTCAACTGTCTAATTTTGGTGAGCAAATTGTAGCCTCTTTTTCCTATTTGTAGTGGAGATGAGTGGTACCCGGTGGGGTCTTCTGCTGTTGTAGCCCATCCGCCTCAAGGTTGTGCGTGTTGTGGCTTCACAAATGTTTTGCTGCATACCTCGGTTGTAACGAGTGGTTATTTCAGTCAATGTTGCTCTTCTATCAGCTTGAATCAGTCGGCCCATTCTCCTCTGACCTCTAGCATCAACCAGGCATTTTCACCCACAGGACTGCAGCATAATGGATGTTTTTCCCTTTTCACACCATTCTTTGTAAACCCTAGAAATGGTTGTGCGTGAAAATCCCAGTAACTGAGCAGATTGTGAAAAACTCAGACCGGCCCGTCTGGCACCAACAACCATGCCACGCTCAAAATTGCTTTCCCATTCTGACATTCAGTTTGGAGTTCAGGAGATTGTCTTGACCAGGAACACACCCCTAAATGCATTGAAGCAACTGCCATGTGATTGGTTGATTAGATAATTGCATTAATGAGAAATTGAACAGGTGTTCCTAATAATCCTTTAGGTGAGTGTATTTATCAAGCAGTAAAAATGTATCTTCCCTCACCCAAAACAATGCGTCTGTGGTTGAGAGTCCGAAACAAGGAATGGTGGGACGTTGTCCTGCTCCACTTCACAGACAATGAGTAGAAGGAGATTTTTAGAATAACACAACAGTTGTTTATTTGTCTGGCTATCACCAGACCGAGCTCAATTTAAGATTGAACATCAATCAGTATTTTCTACTGCACAGGAGGCGTGATAAACGAGCATTATTCAAATGACTCTGTACGCAATTGGATAGTCCTTCAACCAATCAGCCCACAAGAGGCGTGATCAATGGGCAACAATCCATCCTTCTCTATCCGTCATCATGTTAAACCCGCCAATAGCGCGCCAGGTGGATAAGCCAGTCTGTGATTGGTTCGCGCAAAAGTGTTTAACAGAAGCTGGATAAATGAATGTACAGTTTTCCAGATTGAGCCGCAGGGTGAAATCAAATCGCCGGCAGATCAGGCTGGGTTTACCCAGTCTAGTCGTTTATGGCATTTTTTTAAACACGCATTCAACAAAAACAACAGCTCTGAAAGGCTGGAAGGATCTGAAAGGCTTTCACACTATACTTAACTCTGGTTTTATCTTTTTGAGATCTTTTTGTCTTTCTGTTATTTGAGTTGTTAGTTTGTCCAAATTACTCACTTCAGTTTAGCTTTCAGCCTTTTTGTTGTATTATCCAATAAATGACAATGGCTTTGCGTCACACTGCTGTTGTCTTTGTATGAACCCACATTCAACTTTTCCGTCATTCATATACACACACACACACACACACACACACACACACACACACACACACACACACACAAAACTGATACTCAGGGTTTCTGTCACGAACAAGGAAACAATTTTATAACGCTCTTCCCAGCGGCACATAGCCTTATAACAGCACAAGACCATGGGCTTCCTCTGCCGGAAATATCACATCACATCACTCTATACAATTACATCTCTGTAGCATTCAGGAAACTACTGTATGAAAAACATTACTCAAATGCAGACACATACACTTGTGGTTACTTTGAATCTGGGGCATATGTATAGAAAATCATTCAAATAATAGGGGGAAGAAAGAGACTCTTTAAAAGTTATCATAAGCAGTCAAGTTTGGGCATGCAATGAATCATGGTTTCCCCCCCCCCCATCACATTCTTAATTTTAAGTGAGTGTGTTGAGGTTAGTTTTGGCTGTTACTTGCAGGGCATGTATAGGACATGCAGGCAGCACTGTGAGATTGAGATAAAGACATCTGCAAGTGTGGGAGTGTTTCTGCAGTGAACTCTATGCTCCGTTTTTCTTCTACTTATAAATGTTCTATCTCTCGGAGATGTATCACGTTGACAGTAAAACTGAATGATCTGTTTGAGGATTGTAGTGAGCATAGCCATCTACAGTCACTTTTCATCCATATACCTGCCTGCATTTTATATTCTTCTCATATATAATACACCACAGTGTTTCTCCAACATAATGCATCATAATGTAACCAGTGCTGTAGAGAGGCACTGTTTTTTTTTCCAAAACAGTTATCTGTAGCAAATGATAACCTAACTTTGATGGGCAACGGTTTATTTTATAGTCTATTATATGCGAGTTGTATATCAAGTGAACGTCAGGCCCTGAAATATCAAGGAGCCTCTGCATTTATTTGATCAAAGTACAGTAATATTGTGAAATATTATTTCAATTTAAAATAACTGTTTTGTAGTTTAATATATTGTAAAATGTAATTTATTCCTGTGTTGGCAAAGCTGAATTTTCAGCAGCAGTTTACTCCAGTCTTTAGTGTCACATGCAGTTTCAGGATTCTTTGATGGATAGAAAGTGCAAAAGAATCACATTTATTTGAAATAGAAATCTTTTATAACATTATAAATGCCTTTACTGTCACATTCTTGTTGAATAAAAGTATTAATTTCTTTTATCCCAAAATATGACTTTGCTATCAGAAACTAAAGAAGAGCTGGAACAACTCACAGTGGAAATCAAGAAACATGCCAACTTTGTCCGGACCAGCCTCAAATGTGAGTTGGATGTTCTGTTTGTTTGTTGATGATAGTGAAGCAGAGATCACAAATGCACTTGGCAAAGGAAATAAATAAGTTATGGTCTATTTTCTCCTCAGCAATACAACAGAATCTTCCTCCAGATGAGCAGGAGAATCAAGACACAGTGGGTGCACGCATTCAGAAAACTCAGGTGAGAAACTTTACTTTAACATCCTACCATTCTGTACAGTCATATTTTCATCCCAAATTGATTTATTGCACTTATTCTTTCTTTTAGTACACTAACTTGTCACGTACGTTTGTGGAGGTAATGACACAATATAATGAAACCCAAGTGTCCTTCAGAGAGAAGAGCAAAAGCAGGATTCAGAGACAGCTGGAGATCAGTGAGTCACATGTGTGCCTTCATACATTCACAAACACATATGTACATATGACGCCTGTAAATTAGACCAGTAAACTAGACTATTAACAGTTGACAGATTTCCACTTAAAATTGCCATACTGTATATATTTTCATGCACTGTACAAAGGCCCACTTACGCCCTCTGAGGAAGCACAAGCGCTGCTTTGTTTACAGTTTGTATATCTACAGTCCTAGTTTGGTTTCCCTTTTGAATGATGAATATAATATAATATAATATAATATAATATAATATAATATAATATAATATAATATAATATAATATAATATAATATAATATAATATAATGATACCTGCTGATATTGCCAGTTATTTCCTTACATGCAGGCACAGAATGTGCATGTGCTAGTTGACTGTCAGCTTGGTGTGTCATGGCCTTTAAATAGTTTTTGCATGGGATGAACAATATGTTGCCATCATATCAGTTATCAGCCCAGTATTAGAGATTTTAAAAACGTATCAGTATTGGTTGATGTTAGATATATATTAGCTAAAATTGGATATTTAATTATGCAACTCATTTCTTATATTTTTACATTTAGATCACCTTGGCCTTGATCCAACACTTACTTAACTATTAAATAAGTGTTTTTAAAGATTAAATTTAATAATTTAATAACATTATTAAATGTAAACTTAAGCAAACATCATAATGACTATCCATTTTTCATAATGTAGATAATGTTGTGATGCCTAAATACACGTGTAACATTTAAAATGATTGAATTTTTATTTTTAGCACTTTATTATTTATGCAAAATATTAATACAATTTGTTCTTTGTACAATTTGTTTTTTGTTTAAGGACAAAAAAACTTTACCTAATCATTGTTTTCCCTCTTATCACATGACACATGCTTATCACATGCTGCTTCTGAAATATAATCTATGTAATATGTGGTGAGACATGTAGTGTAGACCTCTGAACAGTGTGTGTGTGTGTGTGTGTGTGTGTGTGTGTGTGTGTGTGTGTGTGTGTGTGTGTGTGTGTGTGTGTGTGTGTGTGTGTGTGTGTGTGTGTGTGTGTGTGTGGATTAATGAGGGACTTTCTTTGCTTTACGACACATGAAACGGAACACTTTGTCACCGGAGACTGTAAGGCAAGTGTTACCTGGGCAACAGGGCTCCAGAGATCCTGCCGTACCTCTGCACAGTGGGCCAGGAGCAGAATGTCATGTGATAGTATAGTGAGACATAAGTCATGTGACTGTTGTATTTGCATGAAGACCCAGTTACCTCAACTTTGCATTTGAGGGAAAAAATATTCCAAGAAAGGTTTTATTTTGTTTGGGGAATTTATTTCAACGTTTTATGTATTTGTTTTGTGCTATTTAAAGTCAGTATTTGAGGTTCAATTAGTATATGTAGTGAGATATGTATATTATAAGTATGAATCTGCGCACTGGTCCACTGCTTAGGGGTCATATTTTTTTGAATGTGTGTGTGTGTGTGTGTGTGTGTGTGTGTGTGTGTGTGTGTGTGTGTATTTTTCCAGTGGCCTTTGCATTGATGGTTTCAGCCACTAATGTTCCCTCTCATTTTCCCAGCTGAATCAATATAGTCCCCAAAGCACACTTAACATGACCACATGGCAAGCACATGGTACACACATACACTGTTCTATGACACAAAGCCAAACAATTATCCAAATGGACTAGCTTATTAGCAATTGTTAGTCATCATTTCATGTTTACCCATGACAAATTCACTCACAGGCAGCCATTTATCAAAGAAATAATGGCCTAAACAAGATCGGCCAGTTCATGAGAAGAGTGGTGTTGTTTTTTCTGATCTATTACACTCTCTGAATATTGTAGCTGGAAGAATTACAACTAATGAGGAACTGGAACAGATGCTGGAGACTGGAAACCCTTCAATTTTCACCTGTGATGTGAGTTCACTTCTTGAAATGATTATTTCCAGTCTGAAGGAAGGAATATTAAAATACTGCATCTCTCACCCAGAGTTTCCTTTGGCTTCTTATCTTACTGTTTTTGTAACATGACATGAGAGCAACAAATCTTTAACAATTATGCAGAATTAGCACCCTCTGCTGGCTGTTTCCCTGCATTTTGTGTAATGGTCTGTTTAGGGACAGCTCACCCAAAAAGAATAATTGTCATCATTAATCATTAATTACATTAATCATGTAGTTTTAAACCCATATTTATAACATGGAGTGCATACTGAGAAATTCTGAACAACATGTTATTTTCTAAGCAATTACACTTCCACACAGAGTTTAGTTGTAAGTAGAATTTTTTTAAATTGTTTGAAAGTTTTAAATTTGTTTTTAAATTCTCTTACTCACCAAGGCTACTTTTTTTTGTTTTTGTTAAATACAGTAAAAACTGTAATTTTGCTAAATATTATTGCAATTTAAAATAATTTCTATTTCAATATATTCATTCCTGTGATGGCAAAGCTGAATTTTTCAGCATCATTCCTCCAGTCTTCAGTGTCACCTGATCCTTCAGAAATCATTCTAATATACTGATTTGCTGCTTAAGAAACATTTCTTGTTATCAATGTTGAAAACATTTTGTTGCTTAATATTTTTGCTGAAACCATTTTTTGGTTTCAGCAAAAGAAATAAATTGCTACGTATAGGTTTTTAACATGAGCGTGACTAAATGATGGCACAGTTGGGTGAGCTGTCCCTTTAATGTTTTTGCAGTGTTGTCACTGTTTTTAAGTTCCTAGAGGCTGTTAAAAGATATCCTTTGTTTTCAGATCATCTCAGACTCTCAGATAACTCGCCAGGCCCTCAACGAGATCGAGTCTAGACATAAAGACATCTTGCGGCTGGAGTCCAGCATTAAAGAGCTACATGACATGTTTGTAGACATGGCCATGCTTGTTGAGACCCAGGTACAGTATACAGTGTTCAGTAATCTTTATTGTTGTTTGTTCACTTCTTATTAGTTAGCATATTGGTTCACTTGTTGGTTGTTACTGACACTTGTAGTGCATTCATTCATGGATTTACTCATTTATGTTGTACAGGGTGAGATGATTGACAACATTGAAAAGAATGTAAACAATGCAGTAGAATACGTCGGCCATGCTAAAGTGGAGACCAAGAAAGCTGTCAGGTACCAGACACAGGCCCGCAGGGTAAGAGAAGAAAACCTACAATCTAAAAAAAAAAAAAAAAAAAAAAAAACTGAAAGGATACAGATATTCTTGATTATTGTCTCACTTGGCAATACTGTTAGTAGAGTTCCAGAAATCACACAGTTCTCCATAGAGAAACGGATGAGCTCTGAGATTAAAGGCTGGAATGCACTACACATAACACAACTTGAACAGATTTTAAAACACTAGGCATCACACATTTGCCAAGTTTATAAATGGTTACAGAAAATACTCGGCATCATACACTAAACATCTGAGGATCACAACTTTCAAGTTGTTCCAAACACAACAAACTCGCGCAGAAACATTCTAGGAGACACACGACAAATGATAATGTGTTTGAAAATCAGCTCAAAATATCAAACATGTTTGACTGAATGGAATCATAGTCTAACTCTAAAGGAGTCTGTGTTTATCATACACTATCCCCTGGTTTCACAAAGGAGTAGTTCACTTCAGAATTAAAATGTACGGATAATTTACTCACCTCCACGTCATCCAAGATGTTCATGTCTTTCTTTCTTCAGTCGAAAAGAAATTAAGGTTTTTGAGGAAAATATTCCACGTAGAGTGAAAAATTCATTTTCTCCTCCAACTTCAAAATCACCTGACAGTTGTTTTACCTTTTTTTTTGTGAAGGTCGTTTGACTTAGTCTTTGCGCGTTTGCTTTTTAAACACTTGATTCGTATTTTCACCTTTCCAATGTGATTACGTAATACGTGCCGCATCGCAGAGCAGCACAAGACAAGCATTTGTGGTTAAAAAGTATATCATTTTTTAATTTTAAATGGCCAATTGTTTCGCTAGATAAGACCCTTATTCCTCGTCTGGGATTGTGTAGAGCTCTTTGAAGCTGCACTGAAACTGCAATTTGGACCTTCGACCCGTTGTACCCCATTGAGGTCCACTAAATGGAGAAAAATCCTCAAATGTTTTCCTCAAATTTCTTTTCGACTGAAGAAAGAAAGACATGAACATCTTGGATGACGTGGGGGTGAGTAAATTTTCAATACATTTTAATTCTGAAGTGAACTACTCCTTTAAATGCCCTAATTGAACTAAGACCTAATCCTGGCTTAGTCTAAGCCCTGTCTGTGAAATCAGGCCTACATGATTTTCTGTGACATCTGTCAACTCCGACTGCCCAAAATCTGCAGACTGGCTCTGACTTTTGGCAACTAGCGTCGACTCCTCCAGACATTGAATCGTGGCAAAAATCTTAGCAAAAGCCATGTAGTGTATTCCAGCCTTAAGAAGCCACATTATCCCCTGGTTTCACAGACAAGGCTTAAGACTATAAGACTAAACTAAAATGCCAGACTAAAAATGCATGTTTGAGCTGTTTAAACTGAAAGCAACTTGCACTGACATACCTTAATGCCATTGTTAAGTCTCAAGATGTACATCAGTAATGTTTTTAAGGCACATTATAAAAGCTACTTAAATGTCCTAATTTAACTAAGCCCTGTCTGTGAAACCAGGCCCAAATAATATTCCTTTTTTTGCCTCCAATCAGAGTTTATAATATTCAGAAATAATACAGCCCTAAAATAAATGAGACTTTCATAATGAACACATTTGGAATGTGTAGCGCTCTTTAGCTTTATTCTGTCACAGTGTACTACAGACTTCTGTTCTACAGAATATTAAAACGTTATCATGTGGTTAAAAAAAAAAAAATGCAATCATTATAACCCTTTCTTTTGTCTTGTACAGAAATACATCATTCTAGCTCTTATTGTTTTGTCCGTGCTTGCTGTGGTCGCACTAATTGTTGGCTTGTATGTGGGCCTGACTGGTAAAACCAATACTAGCTCCACCTCCTCCAACTCTAATGCGGCCAATCCTGTCTAAGCGTGGCTTCCGAGGTAACAACCAGTGCCCAATCACTAACGATCTCATCTAGCCTAATTTCACTTTAATGTCTTTTGAATGTCGTTTTAAAGGTTTTGAAGAAAGATTGAAATAATGCCAGTTTATTTGCTTCTAACAAATTATACAAAGTGATGCATATGCTATTGCTAACAAAAGCAGGTACATTTACTTTTAGTAATTAGTTTTATACATACTGATCATTTGTCTCTGTTGTTCTTTATCTCTCTGTCATAGAAACTTTTCTATGTTGCCATTTGTGGAGCCCATGTACGTCATCGTACTTCTCGTCATTTATTGTCATTGCAGTTTACGGCGAGAATGAATAGTTTTGTCCTGCTGCATACAAAACTGCTCTTGATTTTATTACCGGTGAATTGTGTAGAAAATGGCAATAAAGACTTTCCTCTTTGACTTCAATGCTTTGCCACTACAACAACCAGAGGTAATTTTCTGTCTTTTATTTATTCTATGCTGGTAAGTACATTTTGCACAATTGAGTAATGTTTTGTAATATTACAATATGTATCTTTGGGTACTTCGTTCCTTGGGAGGTCTGACTGACAATGTGGAGTTAAATGCAATCCAACAAAGTGCACTTATATGCTTTAATAAAAAAAAAAAGAAACCGTATTATATTTAGAATCACAAGTTTCACAATGGTTTGACAGTTGGCTCCACACAATATGATGTCAGATCTGTGAACACAAAACATGTTAATCACTTAATGTTGTTTCATTTTGTTTCTTACATATGGCTGTACGTGAAAGTACATATAGTCAAATGCTCTCAAAGTATAATGTAAAATAAATGAGTTGCTCACACTGCTCAAAACTGTTATACTGTATCTTTCTGTTATTGTTGAATGGGTCAGCAAGATTTTTTATTAATACTTTTATTCAGCAAGGATGCTTTTAATGGTCTTTACAAAATTCATTTATTTTTTAAAGGCCGTCCTTTTCAGCTTTCTATTTATAATGCAACGTTTTCAACATTGATATTATTAAGAAATGTTTCTTGAGCAATGAATCAGCATATGAGAGTGATTTCTGAAGGATCATGTGACTCTAAAGGCTGGAGTAATAATGCTGAAAATTCATCTTTGCATCACAGAAATAAAATCCATTTTAAAATCTATTAATATAGAAAACAGTTCTTTTAAATTGTAATAATACTTCACAATATTACTGTTTTACTATATTGTAAATTAAATAAATGCAGCCTTAAAAGGCTCATTTAAAAAAAAGAAATTCAGATCACAAACTTCTTAGTTAAATATTGATTCCTCTACAGCACTGCCAAAAATATCAACTGATAATTCCATATATCCAGAATGTCCAGAAATCACTATACCATTGTTTTAATGACCCTGTATTGATGACATCACCCTCGCCGTTACCATGAGAACCTCATTATGCGTGACAAAGCTGAAGCAGGTGCATATATTGATGCTCATGGGATTTTACCCTGGACTCACAGCAGCTGTGAAAATCTCCTTCAAACACTCTCACGCATTAGACAGTCTAGATGCTATCTGTGAAATCCATATGCGCATACACAGTATGATGAAAGCTGAATAAAAGCCTCTCGTGACATGACACTTTCAGGGCATCTATCTCTGCTATTGAGCTGTGAGTGGGTAGAAGCACAGACATTATGTAACTGAAATGTTCCTGCCTCAGAGACAGTAAAGAGAGCATCCCTACAAACACACACACGCATGAGAGAGTGAGCCAGTGAGAAATAAATAAATTAAAATCTCACCTGACCTGGTTAGGGTGAGTGAATAAAAAGATGAAGCTGAAAGGGGAGACAGCGTTTGTAACCGTGATGAGGCAGTCAGTGCTTCTCTCGTTCTCTGTGTGAGTCATTGGTTGGTTGAGCAGCAGCGAACTGTACTGGAAACCACAGGGAAGGACAACTAGGAAAACGTGAGTGCATTATAGGTATGAATGAGGATTTTCATTTTGAACCTTTCCGAGAGGTTGATTTTCAGTTGAATCCAATGCAAATGCTGCATAAAGTATACACTCTTAAAAATAAAGGTTATGTATTGGCATTTATGGTTTCATGAAGAACTTTTAAACATCCTTGGAACCTTTTCATTGCACAATATGTTCTTCACATTAAGAAATGTGAAGAAATTAAGAAAACACTTAAAAAAGTGTTCTTTTACTTTTCACTGAAAGGTTTTTGGGGAACCAAAAATTGACTGTAAAAACGAAACCTTTTGGAACCTTTATTTTTACGAGTGTAGCCTTGATTATTATGTTCGACATTTTAAAGTTTCAGAACAAGACCAGACTCATTACCAACTATTAAAATTAATTGTGGAATAGACATCTTGACATGTTTAACTCTAGTTGACTTGGTATTCTGACTAGTTCTTTGACTTCCATTTAACTGAATATAGAAAAGTTCATTTTATAGACGGGAGGATGCACAAACTGAAGAAAATGGATTAAAATATTTGTGAATGGTGGATTTTTTTTTTTATGGATAAACAAAAGCATGGAAGTTTCAGTTTAAAAAAGTTTCAGAAGAAAAAGTGTGGTTGTTTCATAGAATATCAGTCAATAACAGACTTTATTGTGAAACAGAACATCTGAAAGACTGTCATTGATGTGTTGTTCAGTCTATCAGTCAGAAAATATTTAATTCTTAATGACTGTCATCTCAAAATGTATTAAGATAATGATTTTTTTAATATATACTAGTTCTAACTATATAGGATCTATAGGGTCAGTATTTTTTCCCTTTATTTGGCAAGGATGCATTAAGCAGCACAACTATTTTCAACAATGATAATAATGATAATAAATGTTTCTTGAGCAGCAAATCAGAATGATTTCTGAAGGATCATGTGACACTGAAGACTGGAGGAATGATGCTGAAATTTTGCCCCTTACAGTCCTTTTCATTTATGACTGTAACAGGGTTGATTTCTTAGGGACACAAATTAAAACGTAATAAAATCAAATGTAAAAAAACAAAAATAAATTATAGCGTATTTGCTTATACAGCAAGGTAAATTTGGACAAAAAAAACATTTTAGGGACAGCTCACATCCAGTTTTTGACTGGATTATTGACGATGTGCTAAAAAGTGCCTTTAACTCGTACTGTAGTTAAACCTGGAGCCTATACCACAAAGCTGGTTTAGCTGGCTAGCCAGATATGTTTAAGCTTAGTTTGTGCCAATCCTGGGTTTTAGGTACCATTAAAGTGGTTTGGCTTTTAGCAGTGTTCATCTTCATAGTAACTTGCGCTCCAAGGCTAACCTGCTCTGGAGCAGGTTATGTTCTGGATAAGAGATCTCAAACTGAAATAGTTTCCCCTGTTTCTACTCCAAATTAAAGGTCACTACATGGCAAATGGTTTTTAAAGACTAAAGCGTCTGGCTTTTAACAATGCTTATTTATAATAATAATAATTTTGAATGATTTCAATATCATTTATGTAATTATTATACCCTTAATCAATTACACGTATCATTTTAGTTAATCAATCATTAATAGGCACTTTGTTAAAATGAATATAAATAGCCTATATAAAGGTCATACAAATAAGCTTTAAAATCAATAAAACTATAAAAATGATTACATGTGACCTTAAATGTTCAATTCTCTCTATATAGCAAGTAAACTAACTTCATAACTTTTACTTGCATTGACGTATAAGATTTTTCTTTAAGTTGTCCTCTTTCAAAGACAGCTCTTTTTGTCTTGCTGTGTAAATTTGTTTAAATTCTTAATATTTTTCCATCATGTAATATTCCGCAGAAGAGAGAAATGAATCTCACTGCTTCATTTCCACTGATCCAGAGCATGTGATTGGCTGTTCACTACTGATGTCACAGCTAAACTCCTCAGGATCAAAGCCTGAGTTGACAGAGAAAGCTGATGATCAGCATCATGGGACCAACAAAGCCTGAATAGACTGGTTTGGTTTTGTCAACTGGAAACTACAATCAACTACAAACAAAGAGTTTGTTAAACTACAATCATGGTACAGGCCCCAGGTGTCAGTTATTCATTGTTAAAGTCATTGTTTACACACATTATGAGAAAGACAAAAGTGGCCTTTTTGTTATGAGTTACTTTTGTGTTTTTTTATGTAATCAATCATACTCTGAGGGCAAACGAAGTATTTTATGCATAAAAGATTGCAAACAAAAAGTCTTTGTAATGCGGTTTTACTTACAATATAAAAGTAATGTAAGTTATGGCAAAACTCATTGCAGTGCGAGTAAATCTTTGTTTTTCTTTGTGCAGTTTCTATCACGCACACAGAAAATTGCTGTTCTGTTGTCAATTGTTTAATTATCTTAACAATTCACAGTATGTTTGATTGAATAAAAAAAGACAAAAGTAATTGAACATTCCGTGGCCTGCCCCTTGTAAAGCTCCAGCAGGCTTCTCTGTAAAGCTCGGAGGGGATGTGTTGTTCTGCAGCTCTTGCCTCAGGCAGCGTCCTCAGTTTCCAATGGACTGCTATCGAGTGACTGACTCTATTCATAGCCCTTGCCCTGTCCCAGGCAAACCATGTGGCCTCTCAGCAGTACTACACCGCACATCTGTTCAGCCGCTTGCTTTCTCCATTATCATTTAGTCAGACTCATTTCTGATGCATTGCTATCAGAGGGGATTATGTACACCCCCTGAAAGCGCTGCTTCTCCTCCTGTCTCTCCTCAAGTCGCTTTCTTCACGGCCATTTTCTGTACAGTAACAATATAATCCAGCGCCTATTCTTATGTAACTCCAGCGAAGTACAGACATTAATAATCCCACGCGGCCTGCGGCACGATGGCTCTGTGACATCACCGCCAGCCACAGCGGAGTATGACTAGAGCACTGTGGGTAAACACGCTTAGAGCAGGACATGGAGCGCGGTTTGCTGGAGTTCATAGAGAACTGGGCTGCCAGTGTGTAGATTATTCATAGGTTATGGGCCATGGTATGTACAGATGTGTGGATTAAGACCTAACTGATTTGAGGAATTACAACCCGTGGATCGGTTTTTGTTGTAGTGTCATGTGTACACTAGGAGATGCTTTTAAGTGTATTTGCATCGTCTTTGGGTTTTATGTTTTCTTAGATTATTAGGGATTATTGGATTCATAGGGAATGAAACTGTAAAATATCATCTATGCATTTGTTTATAAGAATGATTTATGTTGCATGCGGGGGACATGTTAATGTTTATGCTTATGTGATATGGCTCAGTGTGTGTGTGTGTTTTCATGTTTTTCTATCCCAGTGGGGACTTCAACCTGAATGCACACTGACTCGTGGGGATTTGTGTCACCGCGGGGACCTAAATTAAGGTCCCCATGAGGAAACAAGCTAAATCATACAGAATTTTTATGTAAAAATGCAGAAAGTTTTGTGTGATGGGTAGGTTTAGGGTTAGAGTTAGGATATACAGTTTGTACAGTATAAAAACCATTACGTCTAGAGTCCCCACAAAGATAGCGAACCAGACGTGTGTGTGTGTGTGTGTGTGTGTGTGTGTGTGTGTGTGTGTGTGTGTGTGTGTGTGTGTGTGTGTGTGTGTGTGTGAGTGAGTGGGACTGCACCAGGGGCCTGTGCATGATGTCAGACGTCTGGGGGCGATTTGTATGCATGATGTAAAAAGTGTTTGTATATGTATGTGTGCACATTCATACTCCAGTCTTCAGTGTCACATGATCCTTTAGGAATCATTCTGATATGCTGATTTGATGCTCAAGAAACATTGTATTACTATAATCAATGTTGAAAACAGTTGTGCTTCTTAATATTTTGTAGAAACCATGATACTTTTTCCAGGATTCTTTGAAAGTTAGTTCATAGTATGTTCAAAAGAGTTTATTTGAAATATAATTTTTGTAACATTATAAATCTCTTCACGGTCACTTTTGATAAGTGTGAATACAATTAGCCTACTCTTTAAAATAATAATAATCTTACCGACCCCTAACCTTAGCGTATCTACAAAATACTATATAAAAGGCAAGCCCAAAGAAAGCTGTAGTTGCATTTTAAATGAGTTCATGTCTTTACGGTTATAATTTATTCAAAATAATTGTTCCCTGTACTATCCCATCCCATCCCTCCCTTTTATTTTATTTTTTTACTCTAAGTATTAAACATATAGGAAGCATAGTTCAAAAACTGCAAATACAATTTTAAGTAGATTCAGAACAAAATGATAAACTTTGTTGTGAAATAGCAGTTAATGAAACTCGTCATGCATCCACGCCACTAGGTGTCAGTATAGAGTCAAACACAGCTGGAATAAAGAAGAGACAAGCGCACCTTAAATGTACATGACAGGCCATCAAGTTAAAGAAACAATGTGCTATTAGGCACTAGTTCTGTTATCAAATTGTATACAGATGTGGAATTTTACTTCTTTTTTACTTCTCATTAAGTTATTAATACTAAATACTTGTAAAACCTTTATTGAGACTAAGACAGAGACTTGTACTTTTAAACCAGGAGGATAGTGATCATGAATAATAGTAAATTTACCCTGTTGCACATTTCTATTTAGTTAAACTGATGGTGTTATAACTCCCCTTGCCTAAATGTTTAAGTGACGTGTATCTGTCCTGTAGGAGATGATGGGGTTTGAAAGGCAGTGTGAGGTGGAGGTACTAAAACAGCCCCAAAGGGAGTTACAGTGGGTCCAAAAACAGCTGTCAGTCAACTCTAACAGAACCAATGGACCACACAGGACCAGGGATAAGGTGAGTCTTTGGGTTAATCGAAAAAATACACCATAGATTATCTTTAATTGTTTGTGTTTTTGTTTGTAGATGTTGTGTGGACTAGAACGCTATATATATATATATATATATATATATATATATATATATATATATATATATATATATATATATGATTACTTTTTTTTTTTTTTATGAAAAGATCAAAAGGATAAACAATGCAGATTTATTTTCACAGCCTTCTTTGCTCATATTTACCAAGGGTGCCAATAATCTGGCTGTATTATGTCTTTGAGATTAGCTTGGTTTAGATTTCAGAATTGGAAAAAAAAAAATATATATATATATATGAATCTGCCAGCGATGTTGTAGTCTTGTTTCAACCACAGAGCTGTGGTCTAGGAATTATTGGATTAGTGTGTGTCCTGATCATGGTTTGAGGACTTGGCCTACTCCCTCCTCTACCCCTTTTCACCCCTCCCTTACCTCACACCCACATCTGTTCTTTCACAAAAAAAAAAAAAAAAACTTTCTGAAGTCAACTGATGACCTGTTGTAAGCTTTATGCATAGGAGAGTATCAGTTAGTATCATGGGGAAACAGTTAGGAGCACTTGTGGTATTTCGTTGAGTAACTGATGAACATTTGACCTTAGCGCAAGATCAAATTGTACATACCATTGGGTCTTTTTGTGGCAAAGTAGCTATTCAGCCAGCTCCAGTCTCTTATTTAACAAAGACTAAATCGATTCTTCACTTTAACCTACAGTGCTTATGACCAGACACGTTTTCTGCTTCAGATCTGAAGAGGATGGAAATTGCTCACTTATACTAAGGGCAAATAACATTTACTTGGCTGGAGTGTTTTAGAGATGTTAATGAGTCCTGCGATGTACTCAGGGTCTATATGTGCCTTTTAGAGATGGGAATCTGTGCAGGTTTATATACTAGAGTGTTGCCATATTTGGCTGTGGTTATGCAATGCTAGATGTCCCATGAGACAGCAGAGGGCTCTTTTGGGAGAGACGGAGGGAGACGGGGACAGAAAGAAGAAAATGACAGCCCACTTAATAATTGCTGCGGTTGCCTGGCAGCAGTTTAATGAGCATCCAAACAAGTCAAGCCTATTTTTTCATCTAGTTTAAGAGTTTGTAATATTATATTTCTTTCTTGAATCTCATCATCTTTGCTGGACACGCTGCTGTATTTATGCAGGGTATGTATTTGTTTCTTTTGGCATTTTAGTAAGTGTGCAATACTGGTGAGAGGCACAGAGGGCAGTCTTGTCCTACTGTTTCATTGCCAAGTCTGGGGAAACCCTGAACTGTCCAAATAATCCTCTTTAATACCCTGCTGCTCCTGCATCCCTGATCTCTGATTGGCCGGGGCTGCTGGGAACGGTCCTGCCACTGCACAGTGGGAGATAAACGATTGGTCTGGCTCACTCACTGGTGGAAAGCGTAGGCGAGCACGCATGAGAACAGGAGAGAGAGGGTTCACAGGGGTTCTCACAAGGGATCCTCATTAACAAATCCATCTTCTGCAGTCAAGTCGCAGATATGTGTTAAACCATGTAATACGCAGACAAGCTGAGTATGTGCTGAATTCTCGACCACGGTTGAAGCATGTTCTTTAGATATGCAGGTGTGTTGAATAAATACATTCCCGGGCATAATCTGCCATGTTGGAATTGTCTTCAGACCCGGATGGGATAGTAAAGTGTCCAGTGGTTGCACACAGAATCTCTGCTCAATACTACTACTATTCAGACACCCTTCTTATATAACATACTGATTTTGAAATACTTCTGTATATAGGTGCGATTGTGTTTACGTGCAAGAATATTCTAATATAAGTGCCACATAAAGACATTAACCTCATTTCCATAGTTAAATTAATCCAATATTCCAGTTTCTTACAATCTGAATCAGACCACCTGCATATGCCTATATTAATCAGGATTGTGGGTCCTGTAAAACATATTTGTGATTATCCATTAACTTAACATTAATCTGTGTATGTATCAACAAAGTAATTCTGGGTCATACAGACAGTGAATAGTTGAGCTGTTGAAGAATTACATTTTTGGAGCATGGAGGAGTTATGTTCATTAAAGTCACATTGTAACGAAGTAGCGACAGATCTTCGGTATTGTGATGTACTTACAAAGTGAAACAGATTATTGAAAAAGAAAAAATGTAGGCGGAGACTTTGTTCTATCCATCGGTTATTGATTGGATGGATGAGGATCTGAATGTTAGCCTGCAGTTAATTGTAAGAAAGGGGCGGGGTTTAAGCGGACTAAATGATTGGTCATCACCAAAAAGAAGTCCTCATTTTCACTGGAAGGTTAGTTATGACACTTTAATTAAACAGCTCAAAAAAATAAATGAAAAATCGAATTTATGCGTGGATGAATTGTTCGCAATAAGATTAATAACACGCATTTTAAAAAAAATAGAGTGAATTTTTCATCCTTTTCACCATAAGGACATGGATGAGATTTGAGATGTTTTCTCTAATGTATTCAGGAATATTCTCAAAGCGGTGTAACTTGTCAACATCTTTTTTGTTTAAGGTTTAACTACAATATTGACCTTAATGAGAAAATGATGTTTATGTAAATGTGGTCAGTGATGGGGGAAGGGTGTGTGCACAGAGAGAGAGAGAATTTAAAAACACCTTATTTGACCTTGTCAGCTCCAGTCATGGCCCTCCAGGGCGGATGGGTGATGCTCACCTGGAAGAGAATGCAGAACATGCAGATGCACAGCACTGGGCATGAGAGATGTGTATTTACTTGACAGAGATGTGAACCAACGCACGACTGTCCCGCTGTAAGCTGCACTGGCTCTGCACTTGTGCGTGCTTCTGCGAGTGTGTGTGCTAAAGAGAGATAGAGCAGGCCAGTGGTGTTCACATTTCTTCTGCGTCGATCCAGCACACACAGATGAAGAACGCTTAAAGCGCGCGCTAAAGGCTGAGCGTGTTCGTGTGTGTGTTGCGCTCTTCCAGCAGTGTGAGTGAGTGAGTGAGTGCGTGCGTGCGTGAGTGAGTGAGTGCGCGCGCGTGCGGTCTCCTCAGTACCGCCCGCTCGAGCGCTTTTCTCTTCCCGACGGTCGCTAATGAACCGTTTTAAGCCCGGATAGCACGGACAGCGGACCGGAGCCGTCAGCTGCCCCTTAATATGACACAGTTGGACGCGGCTGTCCTTACGGGAATCATCTTTTAACGGAAGAGCGGCGGAAGAGGTAGAGTCGCTGTCCATCGCTTGTTTTCGTGCACGCGCTCAGCTGATCTGAGAGCATGTTGTGTTTATAGGTGGATGTTTTGCTCAGAAATGTCTTTAAATATGTTACAGTACGGTTGTTTAGTCGGTTGTATGTTTACGTTGCTGCTTTGGTTGTAAATGTCATTATGGCTCGTGCTCGTGCGGTCGTCTGCACTATAACCTTATAAATACATACGGTAGACCGCATGCTGTATTAAATGCGCTGGAAACATTATTCGGGATCTCTGTGCCAGTGAAACACATGGCTGTGTGGGGTAGTTTTGTCCAAAGCCATTTTAGATTGCAGCACTGCTGAATATCTCACAGTAGCTTGTACTATTAAAGAGATAGCCCATCACTTCTGAGCTCTTCAAACTCCCTCTAGATTCCTCTGTCATGATCAGCTACACTTCTTTATTTTAGTAACGAATAAACGTTTATTAATAATACAAAATTAATAATCATTTTTAAACAACCTAGAAGTGATATGTGAGGCCGGGGCTAGTTGTCACATCTGAGCCAAAAGTCCAATTTCACAAATGTGTTTTATTTTTGAATCTTGGTTTCTTCTTAAATGATTGTGTGTGTGTGTGTGTGTGTGTGTGTGTGTGTGTGTGTGTGTGTATAAAATTCTACACCTCAAACTAAAATTCAATATTACAAAATATTGCTATAGCTGTTGTGTGACGATACAAGATAACAGAGCCAACTATATAATTAAGGTATATTTTAAGAGTATTGTACTTTATATGGTATAAATGTATACATTTTATTAATTAGAATTCATAAGTGTTTCACTGACCAATATCAAAATGTACAGGTGTGCTGCTATTATTAGTCACCATGAAATCAAAATTGACGCATCTTTTTTTAATTTTTTTTTTTAATGAAATATTGCAGTATTTATTATAAATGATTTTTCTGTGCACATCTTCTTTTATTTTTTTATTCACATGCCTTCGTAATCTTTAAATATCAAAATAACTTCCCTCCTTCTTGCAGCGACATCTCTTCTCTTCTCTGATGACGTGTTTACTGGCGCAAGGGCGGGACAACCTGTCAATCAAATGAGATCACGGCAATAGCAAACCACAATGATCCAATCAAATCCCGCCCTACATATTTTCTTGCTGCTGTTTTGCTTGGATATTTATCACAGTAGGGAAGAAAGACTTTCATGCAGACTTTAAGTACTTTAATATAGTAATCGTTCAGTACCATGATGATTATGAAAGCACCATCATCATGAACCATGATCCTTTTGGAGTACTTTTTTCTAAAGGGATTGAATTTTTGGCATCATATCAATTGACGTCGGATCGATCTGTTTTGACAATGAATATCTGTCTTAGGGGAAAGGAGCATGACGCATTTAATGCATAATACACATGTTATCCTGGATTAATTCCAATCAGCAGCCAGTTTAATAATTATGGTGTTTCTATTACTTCCAGTTGCTTTATATCAAATGCATTTGGTCTAGTCGCCAAAACAAACTCATACAATCACCCATGTGCTTTTTAATGATTCATTCTGTGGTGTAACTCTGGTGTAATATATCTTCCTGTAATGTGATGTGACATCATCTGTTGCGTCATAGTATGTGGAAGGTATAGATTAAAATAAGGATATGCTGCTTTAATGAAAAGATTGTACGGATAGTATTTTTTGTGGTCTTTAACTCCATAATAAGTTAATTGCCATTAGGCAGATGTTTGTTATTTTTCCTGTACGAACTGACATACAATACATTAATTCCAAGAACAATGATGCAGTGTGGTATTAGATATCAGGGGCACAATGATGATATAGTATTGCATTCTCAGTAAGTTTTCACATCTTGGATCTTGCCTTGTGGAATTGAATCTGTAACCTTTTGCAAACTTCTGAGCATTAGCAGTAGTATTATCATACAACACCTGATACGTATGCTGCAGATAGTGATAATATGCTGATTTTAATTTTATGATTTAATTTGTATTAGAAAGATGAATATGGTGTTGTGCTGTGGTGTGATAAAGCACTTTACATTACGTATAAACAGTCTAAATTACGTGAAATGTGTTCTCTCAGAGCTCATAGAATATTAAAAAGAATATAACACCCTTCACACACACCTTCAGCCTCAACTATCTCAGCATTCTCTCTCTGTCTACAAAACCGCCACCTTTTTTTGTTTGTGTCAGTCATGTCATCAGTAAAAATGAGTTCGGTGCATTTGATTTGAGCATTGCAGATTCAGGTTATGGTATTGCCGTTTTTGCAGGTGAAATATGTGATTTTGTGTGCCACTAATGATGCATATTTCCAACCACAATTTAAGTGTCCTTTTGAGCTTCAGCTGGTTTTACTGGAAAATTACCATAACTGCAAACTCTGTGTCTTTCACAATTGTTTGCAAGAAACATATTTTAACTGTTGCAAATATTTAATTATAGCAGATGTTTTACTAATGCCTACTTTTGCTTTCGATGGCCTTAAAAGCACAAAATGGACTCAAATTGATCCTTGTCTGCTGTCTTTTTACGTCACAGTTCAGGACTAGTTCTCATCGGCCAATCAGCTAACTGTAGCATTCTCCAGGTAGTATAGATTGTAACAGTCGGGTTCCAAATGTAAAAAAAATCCCATTTACACTGCCCAGCCAAAACAAAATCGCTGTTTGGATTTAAATTGGCAAATGCTTAAGAGTCAGTGGATGATCATTATTGCAGTGATTTTTGTGTTTCTAGCATGTTATATGTTTGGCAACAGTTCTTCCAACCCTAATTGATGGAGTGTGTAGCTTTTCATTTCTTAAAAAAACATGTAGGAAGAAACATCATGGCCATATTCCAGGATGACAATGTCAAGATTTATCAGGCTCAAACTGTGAAAGAACGGTTGAGAGGGAGCATGAAGAATCATTTTCACACATGGATTGGCACCTCTGAGTCCAGACCTTAAATTCATTAAAAGTCTTTGGGATGTGCTGTAGGAGACTTTACGGAGTGCTGGATTCTTGCATTGTCAATACAAGATCTTGACCAAATAGGCACCTCTTGATGAAAATAAATGCTGTGATGTTATTTCCATCAAGAGGTGTATTCATTTTTGGTCAAGATCTTGTATTGATGCTCCCTCTCAACCGTTCTTTCACAGTTTGAGCCTGATGAATCTTGACATTGTCATCCTGGAATATGTGAGCTATGAGGTTATTAATCAATGGTATATGCTTTTGTTGAAGCCATCAGCCTGCGTTGTTTTAACTTGTATATTAAATAATTGTTTAACAGCGATTCCTTGCGATAAAACTCCATTACCCATGATTCTGTAAAGAACTCTCCACCAAAACAGGCAAATTAGGCCAAACAGACTATAGCACCTGTCCACTTCCAAGTAATAATAACGCCATTTCAAATCCCTCAGTGCTCGCCCTCTCCATAAAAAAAGCCAAACCAATCTTGATTCCTGTTTTATTACGAGCTCTGTTGCGTTCTATTTTTGTAAGCAGACGCTTCACTGTTTGGTGTTTTTTTAGAACAGGTGATTCCCCGGAGGTTGGAGATTTAGCTGCTCCATGTCAACCTTGTTGTGACATTGTGAAATCTAACCTATGCCACTCCCATATGCGTCAAAGTAGCTGGAGCAGCTTTTCTCTATTTACGGATACGATGAGACACGAGTGTCGTATGAAATTTCCTGTGAAAACCATCCCAATAAGATTTATTTAATCTTAAATCAACTAAAATTTAAACACTTATAACTGTTTTACCATAGTGAATCAGGGTAAGACAAAAACACGTTTTGGAAGAAGGATTGACGGTTCATTGACTTTTGAAAAAAACAAAAAAAGTTACATAGTGCACCATTAATTCATTAATATACATTAATTAAATTCCCTCCTTTTAATTTAGTTTAATCATGGCCATAATATTTAGTTTTTTTCCCTGCATGTTATGCATGGGACTCCTTAACTCCTTAACAAGGACATTTTTAAAGTCCCTATGGGAAAAATGAATGGGAAATTGTACTTCAAAAGTAGGCGGGCACTATTACATTGTATTATAGACCTTTTTGGTCCTTTTACTAGTAGTTAGTGAATGAAGGAGGTAGGATGACTGGATTTTAAGTCATATAAACTATGCTCCTGACGCTTCAGATGTTTTTTGTACTAATTAGGTTCTGAATATCTCACAGTTTATTCTGGTTACATGACCAGATAATGTATGAGAAAAATCTGATTAATTGTAACAATAGCAGAACAAAAGCCTTGTACAAGAGTAAAGAACCTTAAACCACAACACAAAGAACCATTTCATCTTAAAAAAGGCTTCATTAGGTAGATATGATTTTAAATTGAAGTAATAATATCATTAAAGAACCTTCATTTTTTAGACTGCGCTGTAATATCTGGATTCTGGTGACGCTTAGTGCCCTGCTGGCAGTACAGGGCACGTGTCTTTCTCGCTCTCTTTCTCTCCCTCATTCCCTCCATCCCTGCCTTACTTATATGAACAGCGGCAGTCATATCCAGATTACATAACTGGCAGCCCCCTCCCTTGCTCGTGCAGTCCAGTAGATGGAAATGCTCAGCGGGGATCTCATTATGGTGTTGTTTGCCAGGGGTTAAAGTGCATTATGATCATACATGTCCTTTCTGGAAGTGTATGCCCATCATATGAATCTCATCAGGCAGGTGCTTGTCACTATGTATCTGTCGTTCTTTCGTTCTGCCTGAAATGCTGTGTTTTTGGGATTACATTAGATTCTTCTACAGCGAAGAGGATTTAGATTTACTAGTGTCCACTCTGTATGTGTGCTGAGCTGTGATCTTTGTGACAGACAGCAGTCAGTTTGCAGCTGCTGGGGAAATGGACATGCTTTTGAATTATGAAGTATTTGTGTGCATGTGAGAGGAGGACAAGGTAAAAGGAAGAAAGCACAGAGAGGGAGAGAGGGAGAGAGAGAGAGAGAGAGAGAGAGAGAGAGAGAGAGAAAGAGAGAGAGAGCCAGAGAGGAAGAGAAAGAAGGTGGAGCGAAGGAGAGAGTGTTAACACCAAGAGAAGACTGATGCCAGTCAGTGGCTGGTTTTTGCATACAAATGAATTTAGAATATAATAGAGGAGGCTATATTTATGTGTACGGACAGATGTTTTAGTGCGTAGGTGTGTTGTTCACACTTAAAGGAATAGTTTTCCATGCAAAAATTAAATGAAAAAGATACTTTATGTTGTTCCAGACATCTATGGTTTCCCTTCTTGTGGAGCACAAAAAGAGACATTTTGAATAATGTGCTGGTCACTCTTTTTAATGCAATTACAATGAATGAGGACTAAAGGCCTGTTCACGCAAAAAACGATTACTATAAAGGGAACTATAACTATAAAGATAATTGTTCTATTTATTGTAAGCGTACACTTCAGTTATGTCCTCTGTCAGTTGAAATGCTCAAGCTCTTAAGGCGGTCAATTTTGATTGGTTGTCAATGTTTTTATTGTTCATTGGCCTGAAAAAAAAATAGTTAAAGTGATTCCAATCTTTCCTCTGTGTCATAATTGTTATAATTGTGGTGTGGATGTCCCTATTCTCATATTAGAATGATTTTTAAATGTACAAAAATGCTATTTGTACTGTGAAATAGTGAAACTAGCAGTATTTTCTTTGCACTAACTTTAAATAGTTATTAGATGCCCTTTATATTTAGTGTAAATAATGGAAGATACTATTTGCACCTCAGTGTATTGTAGTACATTATAAAAAAACAATGTGCAATATTGTATTTGTTCCGCCCCTCCTTCACTGTGATTGGACGGCTGGATAAAAAGTGACAATAGACGCTCAGTGCTTCGTTACGCTCATGCTGTTCTAAAAACGCGGCGCTCCCATTGAACGCCAGCCAGCCGCGTGAAAAAAACAACAACACTTTGGTGGACACACGGCCTAAGATTTAAAATCGTTATGAAATGGAAATGGCAACAGATCTTTTCTTCATTATTGTGACGTACACTGCTTTCTCCCAGATGTGTTTCTTTTAAACACTGTGATTTAGCTCTTCCTTCCCAAGGGCTTCCATAATGAGTTTATGCACCATATTCGTCTTGCATACATGTGGGAACACCTAAAGCCAGAGTGTCCAAGGATCTCCTATATCATGTAACACTCCACAATGAAACCTGATGTTCATGATAGTGTAATAAATCCAGCCCTGACCCAGTATTCTCATAGAGGAGATGAGATCTCGCTGTAATTTCCAGCTGTTTAATTGGCTTTAATTGGGACAAATAAAACACACCAGCTCAGGACAGCATTACTAAGAGATAACCTTGACATTCTATTTAGCCCTGCTGTCTCACAGTCCTGGGAATTCAGCCCAGCTATTCAGCTTGCTTCATATCTGACGGTGGAATAGCCACTCTTCGCTTCCAGCATCACCAATCTGGACTGTCATCAATCCAAGCAGATACATTTAAAATAAAGAAGACAGATTATATCCAGGTTCTCCTCTGAGAGCCACGATTCGCTTTTGATTTTTAATTATAAGAACACGACACAGAGGCAGTGACGTTCTGCAGGGTTCTTTAACTGAGGATCTGCACTGCTATCCAATTATTCATTGGGTATTAATATTCACTTTTATGAGAAAATGAAAATTCAAGGCTAACGATAAATGTTTAACTGTCCTAAAATTTCAATGCAAGATACAAAATTATATCTATGAACATTTTATAATGATTATTTTAATGGCTTTAATAGTATAATACTACTGTTCATGAATGCTATTAAACTAAAGACCAGGCTTAAATTCAAGACTCAATCTTATACAACAAAAAATATATATTTAATTTAATTGATGTATTTTGATTGCATTCAAAATTCCATCCATTTGGATTACACAGCTTTAACATAAACTATTAAACTTAATGTGATGTATATTTGTTGGTCCTAGTTCCGTCTCTGGGAAAAATGTTGTAGTTTTTAAGCTCAGAATACTGAAAGGTGTCCCGTTTGCTATTTTATTATTCTGAAGGAATTCACAGTGGACAATTACTAATTCTGGCCAAGAACCACCCACTTAAACAGGACGAGGCCATCTGACAAACCTGTAAAGCATCCAAACACAGTTTGTATATGACATTTAGTGCCGGGTATTCTGAAACTAAAAAATAGATTGCTGGTAATAATTGTGTGCCATATAGTGATGTAGTGATCTCTGCAAACAGTTGTGCAGAATAATACCAGAGAAGTTCCATCAGATACCAATAATACCATCAGAAACTCACTTCACATGAATGTCTAGTGAATTTTTTATGCCGCTAAACTCGCAAACTTGTAAAGGATAGGTCTTCATCAGAAATGCTTAATGTATCAGCCTGGTACATTGTAAATGTAACTTTGTTAGCTTTTTAATACCTTCCTCCAGGCGTTATAGACCTTGCACTTGAAAAGGGGTTCAAGATGTTTCTACATAGAACCCTAGGGCTCTTGAATGGTTTTAAAGAACCCTTTATGCCAAAATGTTTCTATATACTCACTGTAAGGAGTATTAAATTATTTCATAACACTTTCATGTTTAACAGGTTATTTAAAACAATTTCTAGTGATTAAAGTATGTTTACAAGCTGTTTAATTATTACAATTTTATCATAATAAAAAAATTAATTTAATTAATTTAATTAAAATATATTTATAGAACAATGTTATATATTTTGTTGACTTCTGTACTTGCATTATCCAAAATGTTTCCAACAATGTTTAAATCCAGAGAAATCAGCTATTTTAACCAGTGTAACAGCCTGTGTCATTGTGTCGCCGCGGCCTGTCAATGACGTCCTTGTTATCATTGAGTAAATTACCATAATTTACTTATGTAGAAACCTTGGAAACACCAAAGACGCTTTAATATATTATGTGTTTTATTAGACAAGTGAGCAGCTGTTTGGATACCTTCACTGACAGAAAACGAATCATTGTTAAATAGCTCAACACGGTTAGTCTCATTGTTTGAATCTCTTTTCTTGATTTACAGCGAGTAACGTACCCTGCCTCAGAGACACCACTATTCTGTCAAGTCAAGTGGCTAACATCATAATCAGAAAGAGCTTTATTTGTAGTAACTGTAATACAGCATTTGCTCATACAATATTGTTTAAAATGAATTGCATTCCATTTAGCAACACAAGTCATCCAGCTTTTATTAATATGATATTCTAGTATCGATCTAACTTACTGCAATGTGCAACAAGTGTCTCATACCAGCCACCGAGCGAACACAGAGTAACGTTATAACATCACTTTCAACTCACTCAAGTCAATTGTATTTTTAGTATGATTGTTTTGACCAAGTAAAACATCACTGCGTAACCCTACAATTTTAATTTGTTTCAGCTGGTTTCAGTTTTTGAATTTAGGATTTATCATATCGACTAGGGGTGTAATAATATATTGTGTCACAAAATGCAACAGTATGTATCGTGGATAGTGACAGTCTGTATTGTGTATAGTTCACCCAAAAAAAAAAAGTGTCAGTACTACATTAAACTGCTATATAATGTTGAATATAATGTATGATAATGCAATTGGGGAATATTTGTGGGTCCTGATAATCTTTTATGTTACCAGTAAAAAGTGGCCTACATTATTTTAAATATATCTAGCAAAGCATATTTGCTGGCTGAATATTTTAATTCTGGTGTCACCATTGTCCTGTGCATTGGGTTACCAGCAGCAAGTCCAAGCCTATTCATTTTCACCTCCAATGTAATACCAAATTTCGCATTTTAATCAAAAGTACATTTTTTGTTTACCTTTTACTATATGTATTGGTGTATCTCAGTAATATCTTATCGTGAGTTCAGTATCGTGATATATCGAATTGTGAAATGAGGGTATTGTTACACCCTTTAAATGACGAACGAACAAAAAGAACAAAAAATTAACATTCAACAGTACAGGAGAATATACAAGAAAGAGTTGGTTGTTGGTCGCCAGCAGCACACCAGCTCCAGACAAACAATGACACTCAAAACTGTCCTGTTACTATAGCTAACATTACAACAACAGCATATCTTGGTTCTGTGAAACAGAAAAACCAATGTTACTCACGTATGGAGCAGAAGGCCTTCCTGCTTGGGTCTCTCCAGCGCTCAAATTGCAATTGCTATTATTGCGGGTCCTAAAGCTCTTGCCTGATCATAACCTTTCTTTTTCCAGAGATATTCCTCTGAACTTTTCTCTTTTGTAATGTCTCTCAGCCATCTCTCTTTCTACGGTCTTTCTACAAATGTCCTGTTTGCTCCCTCTCTCTCTTCCCCCATCATAAGTGGACACGCCCCTTACTGCTGATTGGCTACAAGTGTGTTGTAGTGTTCTGTCCGATCCCCGTGTTTGTGAGCAGTATGAACGACAAATGCTTGAATAGGGACAGGTCCTCATTTAACACTAGTCTGGGATCTGAGAATCAGCACCAGTTGCAATCATTTTTTTTTTTTTTTTTTTTTTGCTTGTGATTAGACGAACACAAGCTAGTTTTAAGACTTCATGCGAGACAGGATTTAGCTCTCCATGTGATTGCTTATGACCTGAGCATATGAGAGCAGAGGACCTGTTGATCCAATCATGTGGGGATTCACACTAATATGAAGTAACACCTTTCAGTAAAGCTGAGCTTGGGAGGCCGCCTTTGTTACACAGTGATGTTCGCAGTGACAGCCAAAGCATCAAAGCTCGCCCTGTAATCATCCAAAAACACCCACCCCATGCGATAGCAGCGGACATCTGGTGTCACATCCGGTGACTTTTTAGTCACAGACGGCTTGTTTGTGTTCCTTGTCTTTATAAGCCAGAACATTTATTTGTTTATTGCCATGTTTGTTAGATATTTGTGCGTTTATGTGATTTTATGCTTAAGTAAATGTTTCATCAAAAGTAAATGCTGCATCAAAGCATATAGCTAATTTCTATTTATTAGACCGCTGTAATTGAATGCAGAACACCCACAAGGGAAACTGAAAATGGCATTAGGCATTATTAAGGGTTTTAAATGAAATGGAATCACACACGCAGAGAGTAAGGGAGGCATATCAGGTCTATTTGTAATGTTATTTTATTATTTTGCATGTATTGTTCTTTTTTTTATGACCATTTGTCCACTCTCTCTTTCATTTTGCTATTGTGCCTTTAAGGCTTTTATGTTCACTACCATCCAAAAGTTTGGAGCCTGTAAGATTTTATAATGTTTTGAAAGTTTCTAATGCTCACTGTGGCTGCATATGTTTGATAAAATTTCTGTAGAAACTGTGATACGTTTCCTTCAGGATTATTTTATGAATAGAAAGTTTAAAAGAACAGCATTTATTTGAAATCATTATTTTATTTGTTTTATTTTTGGTAAATGTTTACTGTCACTTTGGATCAATTTAATACATTCTTGCTGAATTAAAGTGTTTTTAAACTGCAGTGTAAATGTTGTTTTTGCATATGAAATGAGAAGCGGCATTTACTTTTGAGCTTCAGATTAGGGCCCGTGGGGTCAGAGTTTGGTCGGGTAGCATGTATTCTTTTGCTAGATTGATAGGTTTTGATATAGAATGTAGAAATTATAATTTTGGGCTAGAGTTTTATAAGTGAGTGTGTTTTAGTACATTGACTTGTTTTCATTTTAAAAGATCAAGGAGAGTTTGGTTCCTTTAAGAGAAGTAAAATTGATCCATGCTGGCTGGCCTGCTGTGGATGTGATAAGTCTGGATTGACAGTGATGTGAGTGGATTAGAAGAAAAGTTCCCTTCTATTACTGCTCACTGAAGTCATCTTGACAGTCCAAGCATATACATGCTAGCCTTTAGCCGTCATTAGAGAAAGAAAAGCACATCTCTGCTTTGCCACTACAGACTTCTCAAAAGCTGTGCTGGAATCAAATCTAAGGATTCCTAACTATTGAGTATTGTATGTGTGTGTGAGAGAAAGCATCAATTGGCTTAGTTCAGTGAAGTGATAGGTCTGCTCTAGTAGTGTGTTGTAATGAGAAATCTGTCCCTGAATTGCCTTAGTTTGGCTTCTGCCGTTTATGAATAAACATCTTTCAATCTGAGAGCGTTCTAGTCACCCCTTTCATTTCTATTGTCCACTCCACATCCTCTTTTTTTTCCCATTCAAAACTTACCACCTATACAGAGTTATGGATGGTTCCTGGGACATTGCTATGCGGTTGCTAAGGTGTTGTGAGTGGTTATGAGGAAGTTTCTGGGGTGTTCTGAAGGGTTCCTAGGTGGTTGCTTACTGTCAAAAGAACCTACCCCCCATGATATACTGGGGCCGGATTAAACTGCTATTTTCTTATTATTTCCTAACATACGGATACAGTTAAGAATATTTTGTATTCCCAAAACATTTTGTAATTTTCTCAAGAATGTTCTTAAGACAAAACCTAATGTTCTTAAAAATCCCTGTAAATAACCTCTTAAAGTTAGGATAATCTCCAACTTGTCTTAAATCCCCGAAGGTAAGATGTTTAATGAATTCATTGTGTTGTTTCAAATATGAAGCATGACAACATAAATTACTTTTATAGGGTTGTGCATGAGTACTCTGAAGTGATAACATTGATCGATAATGTAAATAATGATTGGTTATGCACAAAAATGCTGGGTTAAAAACAACCCAAGTTGGGTCAAACCCAGCGATTGGGTTATTTTAGCCCAGTGGTTGGGTTAAATGTTTGCCTAACCTGCTGGGTAGTTTTATTTAACTGAACCATTGTTTAAAAATTACTATATTAATAAGCAATTTAATAAATGTTTATTGTTTAATTATTATCCATTAATCTTATTAATAATGTTCATTTATTAAACATATTAATAAATGTTCATTTCAACATACTTTGGGTTCATTTTAAGCAAGCAGTACAGTAATTTTTAAACAATAGTTGAGTTAAATAAAACTACCCAGCAGGTTGGGCAAACATTTAACCCAACCACTGGGCTAAAATAACCCAATTGCTGGGTTTGTCCATTTTCAACCCAACTTGGGTTGTTTTTAACCCAGCATTTTTTAGAGTGTGCTTGACGTGGCTTTTTGCTGAATTTGAAATTCAGTAACAACTCTAAAAATGACTCAAATAGGGCCCTCATGTTTAATTTTATAATTACTTTAATTTTATAGTGGCTAAATAGTGCAAACCATACTGACAATACTGTGTTTAAAATGTACATGCATACTCTGCATGCAACCTATTATATGCACACTGCTTGTGTGGATGGAATCAATTTTGACTGCAAAAGATGAGGTTATTTGATTGTATGTAATGTATTTGACTTTTCACAGCATTTTGCCTGATAAAAATACATGCTCATTTTTAATGCTATTTTAAGGTAGGGTAGAATTAAATGAATGGTAAAACTTAGCATTTTGTTTGCATACCCCATCTGTCACCCCCAGAGGTTTGGGAACCACTTGAGAGAGCACAAGAAAGATGAATGCAAAAATGATTCAAGATTCAAGAGTTTTATTTGTCACATACACAGTTATATACAGAATATACAACCGGCAGTGAAATGTAAACAGGTCCGCTCCATGGACAGTGCAAATTCACAGTTAAAAACACAAGGAGGAAATTATAATAGAAATAGAAAAAAGTACTATATATATATATATATATATATATATATATATATATATATATATATATATATATATATATATATATATATATATATATATACATACATATATACATACATACATACATACATACACATATATATATATATATATATATATATCTGTAGAATTATAAATAATCAAGTCAAGTAGAAAAAAAAATAAAGAAGTGGAATAAACTGTGCAGTGAGTAAACTGTAGACTTATAGATATGTGGTTAACAAATGTACAAAGAGTATAATGTGCAAACAGGTTTATAACAGGTTGTTACACAATAACAACGAGAGCAGAAAGTGCAGTGCAATGTCAGTATGTCGGTATGTCGATGGTCACGTGATGTTAAGTGACTGACTTACTGTTTACTCCCAGGTACTTGAAGCTGCTCACTCTCTCTACTGGTGACCCGCTGATCATGAGGGGGGAGTATGTCCGTTGCTGTCTCTTCCTGAAGTCCACAATCATTTCTTTGGTCTTGCCAACATTCAGAGAGAGACAGTTGTCCTGGCACCATGATGTTAGATGCTCCATCTCGTCCAAGTATGCCGTCTCGTTGTTGTTGGAAATCAGGCCCAGGACAACAGTATCATCAGCAAATTTGATGATAGAGGTGGAGCTGTGTGTGGACAAACAGTCATGTGTGTAGAGCGAGTAGAGCAGGGGACTCAGGACACAGCCCTGTGGAGCTCCCACACTCAGGGAGGTGGAGGTGGACTGGCCTATTCTCACCACCTGAGGCCTGCCAGTGAGGAAGTCCTCAATCCAGTGGCAGAGAGAAGGATTCAGGCCGAGATCCAGGAGTTTGGCGGTTAGCTTAATGGGAACTATGGTGTTAAAGTCTGAGCTATAGTCAATAAATAGCAGCCTTACGTAGTTCCCACTTTTGCTGTCGATGTGAGTGAGGAAGAGTGGAGGACATGAGAGATGGCATCTTCAGTCGATCTATTGGGACGATAGGCAAACTGAAGAGGGTCCAAAGTGTCAGGAATGAAGGCGCAAATGGTGTTTTTAATGAGTCTCTCAAAGACCTTCATGACTATAGACGTGAGAGCCACTGGACGATAGTCATTTAGGCAAGAGAGTTTACTGTTCTTAGGGACAGGGATGATGGTGGATTTTTTGAAGGAGGTGGGGACCACAGATGTAGCGAGGGACTCATTAAAGATAGATGTAAACAACCCGGCGAACTGATCAGCACAGGACCAATGAACACGGCCTGAAATACCATCCGGCCCGGCAGCTTTCCTGACGTCCACACACTTGAGTGCCCTCCGAACTTCATCCTCCGAGACAGAGATCACGTGGTTGTTGATGCTCTGAGTAATTCCCTCTGACGCGTCACTTGGCGGAGTCGCGCTGCCGCAATTACAGTCAAAGCGAGCGTAGAAAGAGTTTAACTCATTCACATGCGACGGATCAGCGCTCACCTCTGCAGAGGATTTAGATCCAAAAGAGCAGATGGACCTCAGACCTTGCCACATGCGCCGCGAGTCGTTGAGTTGGAAATGAGACTCCACTCGATCCCTGTAACGGAGCTTTGCGGCTTTAACTGCACGCCGCAGAGCATAGCAGGACAATCTGTATTCATTCATATTCCCTGAAAGGAGACCAGCGTTGTATGCGGCAGTGCGTGCGTGCGTTCACTGCAGCGCGGATTGAATTGTCCACTCACGGTTTCTGATTTGAGAAGGACGTTATTGTTATTGTTTGTGTGGCTTGCTCTGTAAGCGTGTTGATGAAGCAAAGCGCCGCGTCCGTGAACTCACTGATGTCAGCTGAACTCGCTCGGAACATGTCCCAGTCGACGTCATCCAGAGCTGCCTTAGGCTTGAGACAGGCTCTTAAAAAAAAAAAAAAAAAAGAAAAAAAAAATACATGGTACATTAACAATAAGACACTGATTCTGAACTTCCATCAATGTGAAAACTCCCGATGTGGTGAAAATATTGTACGTGCTTATTATGATTATTATGGTAATCTGCAGGCAGAGCTTTTTTCCCATTGAGTCTTTGTCAAAATCTGCCATACAATCAGAAAACACCAAGGTCTTTTCCTTTTTGTATTTTCTTAACAAATTATTAATTCGTAAGAACTAAGAATTTAAATAAGTCAAATAGTCAAAAAATATAAACAAATAATATACAGTAACATTGCACATCCCTCCTTAACAATGCTTCCAATTGAATTCATGTCTGTTGGAACAAGTTTGAAATACTTGGTGTTAGGTGTTCAAATCTCTATATGAGCAATGACTGTAGCCAGTCTTTATATACTGTAGTTTCCAATAGTAATACACTGTTATAGGGTTTCTTTTGGCAGAATTCTCTCAAACAGCCACTAGTGCTTTTTTGTTTGTTTGTTTAGCTGACTAGCTGATGACTTGTTTTTTTATTTTTATGTGCCATATGTTGTTGTAGACTTGTTTGGATCCACCTTTTCTGGGCAAATGTAGCATTGCTTTTTTTCTGAGCATGCTGGGCACTGGCTCAAGATGTGATGTTGTCAGGGATTTCTTCAGTGATCTGGGACAGATTGGAAACAGCTGCTCGGAGGCTAACGGAACTGAAATTATCAGGCATTGAGTCTAAACGATGTGATTAAAAAAAATAGATCAGAAAAGAGAGATTACTCTAACTGTTTCATTATGTGTCGTGATTAATCAACTTATTACTGAGCACGTCTGTGGTGTGATGTAGTCTGCAGTGCTCATATTTTACATCTCTGTTCTCTTTAAATTGTGGTCATTCAGTGATAGTTCACCCAAAAACCCTTGTGTTGTTCTAAAGCTGTATTTGTTTCTATAGTATTTGTATAATGAAAATTGTTGGAGGCTTGTAAGTCTAGAAAAAGGAAAATCTGTAAGGTAAGTCTGTAAGATTTTTTAAAGTGCCCCTATCATGCTATTTTAAAGGTTCTTAATTTTGTTTTGGAGCCCTCTTACAACTGGTTTACATGCATCAAAGGTCAAAAAACACTTTTTTTTTCTCATAATATACATTGCACATCACCACATTTTTTAATAGACACATTAATAGACACAGTTTTAGGTAATAGTGGCCCACAGCTGCTTAGCAGAAATATTTCAGTAAGACGGTAATAACATGAGTTTGCCAGAAACTTACACAATATAAAACACAAAACTACGTATTTTGAACACCCAGTAGAAAATATATACATCAATTACTATTCATACGTACAGGTTGTGTTTCTAGGGGCAAGCTGGTCTAAATAAACTGACCCATCTTTCAAGAGCAAGCGATTCGCGAATCCCGTGTTGAACTCCGAGATTTGAGAAGCAGTCGTCAGTAAAATGACGTTTGAGAGCTGGTCAAGTTGAGCAGGGAGAGCAGCGATTAAACCCCCATAGGTAAACAAAACAGAACCAACGATGTATTGCAGATATCATTAATGTCAATATTTAAATGTACAACATAATTCTGTAATTTAGTCTGATTCAAGGGGACTCAGAATACCAAATCCTGACTGATGAGTGGAGGAGCTGGGGATGGAGGAGGGTAATTAGCTCCGGAGAAACACGATAGCAGCTGATGATACTGAAGGAGCTTATATATATGCATGCTGTGATAGACATTGTATTCCTATAGGTAGATGTGATCAGCTGACAGTCAGCTGATGCGAGCTTGACTAACGTGACCTGCCAGAACTAACGCTATACAGTTGATTTATCGCGCACTTTCGACTTTACAACTTTGTTGAACGTTTACATTCGCTGATCGCTATATTACACACTGCATGAAAGGGAATACAGGGCTCTAAGTGCGACTAATTTGGTCGCACATGCGCCTAAAATTTTTCCCAGGTCGCACCGGTGCAACTAACGTCTCAGCTGCCTCCACGAACGAAGCTTTTTTTCTCCTTTGACGGAACTCACACACGCATGGTTGGATTATGTCGTGGTCTAAACCAATCAGAGACAGAGATGGGGCGGGTCTTTGCCTCTGATTGGCTGTGGTCCAGACTCCTGATATTCCTGCTCCGTGCTGTGTGTGATTTGAAATTGCGACCTGAGCAGCACCAGAAAGTCAAACAGCATCAGCACACTAAACGCTACGGTTTGTGATTCCATTTTAACGAAGGTGTGTGTGTGTGTGTGTTGCCCAATTGCCTGTTGGCGGGGTGTAGGAGCCATGCAGCTGGGGACGAGTTGGGCTATAAATACCCTGCTGCTCACTCTCTTGAGGCCAATGGCTGTGCAGTGCACTAGCTCTTTCTCTGATCTACAGCAGCTCTTTCAGCACGCAGCATTTGAAAGGTCATTGAGTGGTCAGCCATGCAAATGACGGATCTTAGATGACTATGTGATTATACTCTCTTATAAAGGTTCTTCAGTAGTTCTTTGCAGCGCATTTGGTTCTGCAAAGAAATTTCAATAACACTTTAGTGTAGGGTCCAATTCTTAACTAGTTATTAGTATGCATATTACTAGGATATTGGCTGTTTAGTACTTATAAAGGACATATTATTGACTTATTCTGCATGACCATATTCTGCATCCCTTAATCATATCCAATACCTAAACTTAACAATTGCCTTACTAACTACTAATATGAATTAAGCAATAATTAGGACTTTATTGAGGCAAAAGTCATTGTTAATAGTGAGAACTGGACCCTAATCTAAAGTGTGACCATTTTCACTGTTTGGGGCTCCTGACTTGATACACTCTGTGAATTATGAAATCGGGTGCAAAAGGGGATTTGGAAAAGATGCAGGAAAAATAATGTAGAAATAATAATAGTATACATATTTCAAATTAAGATAAAATGAATCACTAAGAATTAATAACTTTTTATCAAAATAAATTAGTTTAATATCTAATAATTCAACATTTCAGTTTATGTGATTTGTGTTTATAAATGAGGGGATATATATAGTTAAAATTAAATAAATATTTAACTAAATTTAAAAAAATTTAATGTTTAAAAATACACAGATTTTTAAATGACAAAGCAAGTGGTTATTTTATTAGATATTATTTTAAGCAAATCTGTGTTTTAAAATTTAAAATTTGTATATTATAATTTTTCTTTTTCATTGCGTAAAAAAAGTCATATATATAAAAGTCTGTGCAGTTGCAGGTACTTTTAGCAGGAGGGTATCTCGTATATATTCTGTGGTCCATGCCAGCAAAAAATTCCTGCTTTAGACTACATAAGTGGTGGAAGCTTTACTGTAACACATTTATATAAAGCTTCTGTTTACACCTGATCACTCTGGATAGCTGTCCGATTTGTTAAAACTATTCCATCCACATAATTGTGTCTCCGCAAAACAAATACAAATTCCTGCGCTATATGCAAGTTCACGTCAACGAAAGCAACAGATATGAGCCGCAACAGGAGAGAGAGGTATGAGACCTACGATTCAATAGGTGTCATCATCGTACAGTCTACATACATTGATCAGGCATAACATTATGACAGGTGGAGTGAATAACACTGTTTATCTCTTCATCACAGCACCTGCTAGTGGGTGGGATATATTAGGCAGCAAGTGAACATTTTGTCCTCAAAGCTGATGTGTTAGAAGCAGGAACAATGGGCAAGCGTAAGATTTGAGCAAGTCTGACAAGGGCCAAATTGTGATGGCTAGACGACTGGGTCAGAGCATCTCCAAAACTGCAGTTCTTGTGAAGTTAGATTGAAGTTAATGCTGGTTCTGATAGAAAGGTGTCAGAATACACAGTGCATCGCAGTTTGTTGCGTATGGGATGCATGGCCGCAGACCAGTCAGAGTGCCCATGCTGACCCCTGTCCACCGCAGAAAGCACCAACAGTGGGCATCAGAACTGGACCACGGAGCAATGAAAGAAGGTGGCCTGGTCTGATGAATCCCGTTTTCTTTTAGATCACGTGGATGGCCAGGTGTGTGTGCATCGCTTCCTGGGGAACACATGGTACCAGGATGTACTATGGGAAGAAGGCAAGCCGGTGGAGGCAGTGTGATGCTTTGGGCAATGTTCTGCTGGGAAACCTTGGGTTCTGTCATCCATGTGGATGTTACTTTGACACCTAAGCATTGTTGCAGACCATGTACACCCTTTTTATGGAAACAGTATTCCTGGTGGCTGTGGCCTCTTTCAGCAGGACAATGAGTCCTGCCACAAAGCAAAAATGGTTCAGGAATGGTTTGAGGAGCTCAACAACGAGTTTGAGGTGTTGACTTGGCCTCCAAATTCCCCAGATCTCAATCCAATCGAGCATCTGTGGGATGTGCTGAACAAACAAGTCCGATCCATGGAGGCCCCACCTTGCAACTTACAGGACTTAAAGGATCTGCTGCTAACATCTTGGTGCCAGATACCACAGCACACCTTCAGGAGTCTAGTGGAGTCCATGCCTTAATGGATCAGGGCTGTTTTGGCAGCAAAAGCGGGACCAACAAGCGGGGTCATAATGTTATGCCTGATCGGTGTATATGGCATACCAAAGTTTATTAGATCAATGTCGTACAGTGTGATTTGTAAGGATCTTATAGGATTGCTGAAATTGTCTGTAGCAGGCATAATGAAGATGATTGTGTGTTGGGCAGAATAAAAGAAATGAAAATGCATGGTTATAAAGTCAGAACTGTGAGATATAAACTTGCAATTCTGAGAAAAAAAAAGAGTCAGTCTTTTTTTTCCTCAGAATTGGACTTTATTACTCACAATATATCTCACAATATTGAGATAAGTCATAATTGTGTGATATAATAAACTCTCAATTGCAAGAAAAAAGTAATTACCATCGTAATTACATTGTTTTTTTGTTTTTTTTTTCAGTGGTGAAAACATAGCGTAAAACGCTTTCATACATTTATTTTTTTCCATTTGGGAGGAGTAAAGTTGAGATATGAGGCCAGATTGGCTTCATATGTTGGCTTCAGCAACCAGATGCATTTACATTTGTTCATCCAGAATGCTTTTCAAGCCATCTCCTGAAGTGGTTTGAGTGGCCAGATTTAAATCTGTCTGAAAAGCATTTGGGAGGGCATTTACACCTGGTCTTTTCACAATTGGATAGCTATCCATTCAGAGAAAACACATGAAGTGTTCAGACGTAAACAGCCCCATATACTGTTTTTGAAACTTGTTTGTTCATTCATTTGCCTACTGGTTTGTTTGGACCAAATGAATGATTGTTTTCAGAGAATGTCATATGAGCCATGTCAAGAAAGCACAGACAGATTTAACAGATCCGTTGTGACACAAACACTGACTTGCATACGAACGCATACACACACACAAACACACACACAAACTCTTAGTCAACATATACCCAACCACAGCCAAAAGACAGTTGAATGGAAGCTTAA